>UXSR01000706.1:0-20430 GCA_900604375.1 Mesocestoides corti
TGTGACTCTGACATTTAAAAAATACAGAATAAATGAAATTTATAGAGATCAAGAAAGGGGGCTTGTACGCGAGAATGAATAAACTATGCAAATAATCAGATAAATGAGCAGATAAAACCAAAACACTTGGTTTCCAAAGAGAATTCATTGGCGCATCTACGTCTTGTCAATCACAAACAGTCATGTTGTGAATCGAATTTATTCACACCCCTTAATCTGATCCCCCCACCTCCGACGCAGAGTCCCCCTTTTCGTAGCATGTCGCCATCCGTGCGGAGCCTAAACTACCCCCTCATTCGCACGAACATTTATGCTGAATTTTCCTCACACCCAGGTCGGGAAGTTTACACATCTAAGGTGCAAATACGCAGGCACAAACGCCATTCTCGATACAACGTCACCAACTTCATTGAGCCCTGAAGTAAACCGTGCTGTTCACGTCCTCTCTGATCTTTTTCCTTATCGCTAATATCAGGAAAGTGTTGCCAGGCCTGAGTTAAATCAGCGTTCCCTGCGTGGTTCAAGACCGCGTGATGGGGCCTCAGCGTCTGTAAATGATATCTCGTGGGAAGATTATTCAGTTCAGTGCCATTGGTTGCTGTCTGACTTTTCTAATGTAGCTTCAGCTGAGGAAATAGCTAAACAGTAAGTTTTGCGGGATTTTATCAGTCAATTGAATGCCCATAAGTCTAGTCTTCGAAAAGTATGGTTTTGCAGTCTCAATCATATGAAAAGACCCAACATCGGCCACAACAACACTAAGCGTTAACGCTTCAAAGATATTTCGATTTGTAGATTTTTGAGTAAATATGGATGTAATTTTCACTAATAATAGAAGTAAGTTTAATTATTGGGCCTTGTCTTGCACGGAAATATATTAAGATACAGTATTTGGATTCATCTATACTTCCAAATCAACATTAGGGCTAATAAGAATTATTTCATTGATGGATATTAAAAATAGTGTGCAAAAACCAATAACGATGGTCATTTTAATTGGCATAATTTTTTTTACAGTGGAGTGAAGACAAAAATTCAAATGTTATTTGACTACAGTGCCATTTCAAGGAGAAAATCTAATAGATACGCTAAGTAAAATTGAATCATGGCATCTAGAAGGAAATTTAGCCCTGCGTGAAATGTAGCAAGCTATTTGTTTGGTAAATGGATTATGAATTACTCAAAAAGTATATATTATTAAGGATCAAGCCTCGAGCCCTCCTCACTTCCAATAAGACTGATAGGAAAGCTTGCTCTTGTCACCGTGCTGTTCACTTTAATATTGTTAGCTTTGCATTGCAAATATTAAATAATCCTAAAAATTGCTTCGTTTTCGAAATTTACCTTTTGTCAAAATAACATTTAATCTGGTTTGAAATGCGCATTATTTAAAGTAGTGCGGCTTGTGTGCTTGGAGGCGTGACTTTTATGTGTGTTTTCGAAGTATTTATTATTATCTTGCATAGTATTCATAGTTTAGTTTTTTAAGACATCCATTTTAATGGGTTTTTTTTTCAAATGATCTAAAAGTTCTATAGGTCGTTATATTATATTATTTTGCCTGATCTTTATCGCCATGTGCACAGTGGACGCTAAAAGTTGAATTTAGTTGTTCCCATATAACGGGTATTAGTGTTTTATGTTAATAGCTTATAATTTTGTGTTTTATTTATACTTCGTTTCTAAACTTTCTAAATTTACCCACATGTTTTATCAGTGTACATCTCAGTCACTTTTTTCTCAATGCGAAAAAATCAAGGAAGCGCCCAGTAAACAGGCTATAAATACGCCGACATTAGGCATATACTGTTTCTAAATTGTGTGCAATTTTTCTATTTACGTTTGTGTGTCTCGTAACTTCATCAAATTGCCACTGAACTGCTTATAACTTTGCATGAAGTTATAAGGGTTGTCAAGCTCTATTAAATAAGAGGAGCCTGACATGTAGTCTTTCTTAAAGGCTTAGTGATACGAATAGACTGATATGTGTTACTGAGTTACTTTCACCCATCTTGCAACGTATGCAAACCAAACACCCATATTTTTCAACCGACTATCTTCTTGTAATTACAAGTAGGTATTATTTTCTGTAATCACCTTTTTGGTTTTCTACAAACCATAATATTGCATTATTTTTTAAAGTTGCATCTTGCCAATCATCATTGCATTCTATTCGCTTGGGATATTCCATGTTGATTTCTTTATAAATACTACTGTGTTTCAAGAGACAGCTGTCTTTCATATGGCACACATTGCCTTTGAGATATATTTCGCAGCCCTATATTCATTTTTTTGGTTTGCCAGATTTACCCGTCCTTTAGAAATACCAGTGCACTCATAATTCTTCCTCTTGAGAGATTGTTCAACCACCGATATACTGACAGTTAGGGTCTAGTTCTGTTGTCCGGTTTAGGAAAAAATGGTTTGTGGTTTTCCAAACTGTAGACCCTCAATGGCGTTTATGTTAAAGACCTCCAGATTCTTAAACTCATTTTGACTTTCAGCGCATGTAAACTACTGAATTTATCCTACTCATTTTCGATAATTCTCCCTGAATAATTTTTAACGTTAATCACTTTACTGCGGTAGCTATTTTCTTATAACACTGTGGATTTTATATCGAAGGTAATTGCAGCAATTAGTTATATAGCCTCATCACCATTGGTGCTTTCACTGTCCATCGCCTTCACATAACATGATTTAATGCTGTTGCCAGCGGCAAGAGTGGTTGTTGGCACTAGCGTTGCCCTTGCCGCCGAATTAACTTCACGTATGTAATTTCCATTTGGATATAAAAAAACAAGATCCTCTTATTTAAGTTTTTTTCATTTACTGTAGACAAATAGGATGGTCGCTTGGCTTTCGATATATATATTGCTTTGTTCCTCCGTCGTTAGATGTGTTGAGGCTCGGCGAGCAGTACCATATTGCTCTTGCATTTATTTGGTATTATTATGATTAGCTAAAGTGTTATAATAAAGTGCGATTTGCAATAAATGATAAATTTCTTTTTTTCAGTTATGTCTAGGCCCTACAGTCAACTCCAACGCCAAGTGCTTAAGCTGTATAAGGATTACATGGTTGCACTGCGTCCTGGAAGTTCTGCCAAAATCGAAGAGTCTGCAAAACCACAAATTCGACAGTCAGTAAGGGACGAGTTCCGCAAGAACGCGATTAACCTCAAAAAGACACATTTCGTGAAAATCGAAACACTTGTCAGGCAGGGTCGGCGCCGATTGGATGACCTTGAAGCAGGCCGAATCTCCAGTATAATTAAGGTGTCTTTTCCTCCACATAAAGAATAATGACCTCTAAGTTACTACAGAGTATTATTCACAATCTCTTTCCTAAAAACTGTGGTCTTATATCAGCCTTCGGCTACGGCTCTGTCGTCGTTCCCCAACACGGTCGTAGCACCAACAACTCTCAATTAGATTTAATTCTTATAGTTGATGACCCCTGTAAATGGCACGTAGAAAATCTGCGACTAAATCCAAAGCATTACAGTGGTCTTGCGTCCCTTTTTAATGGCGTCTTACTTAAGCAAGTCGTTACAAAGTGGCCCCATCCTGCCGTATTCTTCAATCCACTCGTTACTTGGCACGACATTACCAACGAATTTACTCCCAAGGTAATCAAATATGGGGTTGTAGGCTATGAACAAGTTATGCGTGACTTGAATACCTGGACCGATTTGTACATTGCTGGTCGCCTCCACAAACCCGTGGTTTTTGTGCCTGGATATGAACCCCCACCCAAATTAAGGTCCTCTTGTGTTTTCAACCTTCGTTCTGCTCTGGCGTTTTCTCTCCTCCAACTGGATCTACCCCTTTTAAAAGAAGATGCACTATACCACTGCCTTGCGTCCATCTCATATAGAGGTGATTGGCGTCTTTACTTCGGGGAAGACAGACAAAAGATCAAACGTCTTGTTACCGGTGAGCCACGACGACGTAGTTTCCGTGACCTCTACATCCCACTTCTCATTTCCGAGCCTTTTAAGTCAATGCTTACTGTTGATATTCCCGCTGACCTAAATACGGACTTGCGCATTTACCCGTTAGAAAAGGACCTGTCTGCCACTCAGCTTCTCGAGTGTATACCGAGCGATCTCTGTCAGCTAGCCGCAGGTTCAAGGTCAGCAGCTGCTCAATGTCTCTTGGCCAAAATGCCGAAAAATGAGAGGCGACTGCGTCTTCAAAATGCAGCAGCTTCAATCGTCCGTTGGGCCAGTTATCGCCAGACTGTCCTGGGTCTGTTCTCAGCCGGTCTTTCTCGCTCTTTTGTGTATTCCTATGCAAAGTTCCGGAAAATGCTTGCAAGTCTAAATAGCCGATGAAGCAAACCCACGCTTCCATTCCACCTGAAGCCTTATTAGTTTATAGATTATCCCATTTGAACAAAAAGTTCACATCCTTTTTGTAGTTAGTTATTTTCCGTCTTTGTTCTTGGGATACTTTAAAACCATCAAAACTTTTTTTGTGATATTGTCTTTCTTTGGAGGCCTTCAAGTCTGCTTTTTCGTGTAACATGTATGTCTCGGATGTTTGTATGTAATACTTTCGGGTGTTAAGTATTTGGGCGTACGGACAGCATGAAATCACTAGTTAATTCGACGTGTATTTTTGTGCAGTGATTTTGATATTCAATTACATTCATGTGCATTCTTCCAGCAAAGAATCCTCCAGAGAAGGATCATTTCTATGATATTGTAGGGTGCCGTGTGTGTTCACTACAACATAGACAGCATAGTGGACGCAAATTATCAATGGAACTAATAAGCTTATGTTAAGGAAGTTTATATGTGGCACACTCAATGAGTGCGTACAGTTTGCTGTATGCAGTGGCCGCTTGTTAGCGACTACATAAGTATCCGCTCTACCTGACAGCAGTCGCCCAGAGCCCTTCCCAAAAATTTACTAATTAAGAGAACAAGCTAATTTGGTGTAAATTGGTGGTGGTTTGTTTCGTCCGTTTCTTGTTTGACATGTACTATTTAGTGGTGGGTTGTCACCTGACACGTATGAGTTAAAGCTGAACAAGATCACGTTCAACTGATTGGAAAGTGGCACAGTTGGCTGGTACAGATAAAAATTTGATCGATGTGTTCACCAGTAAAGCATCAGCACGGGCCACACGCTCGTCTGCTGTAATCCGATGTTCATTGTCCTCTGGCGTTACGAGTTGTTCACGAGGACGATTACAAGGCAGCGTAAGCAACTATGAGTTTTGAATAATCAATGGAATTATTAAAAACTAACTAGGTATTTTCGAATTCTATTGCTTAGTCTGATGGTCGTATAATTATTCGTTTGTCCCGATTACCACTGTTAATGCACCAACTAATTCCAACCTGTAGAAGTACACTAGCATCTGCTTAGAGATGTCTCAAAGTTAAAAAATGTATCAAAAGTAGGAGATCTGAGCCCATAATGATAAAATTGACAGCGTGCTGCATACAATGCAGTGCTATTAGAACCAACAGGCATGTAATGAGGTGGCATTAGAACTTGGCAGATCTGGAATATTTAAAGCAATTGCTAAGATTCGATTCCTTCGTACTGACTCTCAAAATATCAAAATTATGTTGAATGATGTGTGGCCTTTTAAAACACGTCAGCACTTGAGCAAATTATTAGTGCTATCAAGAAAAAAACCAGCACAATAGCAAAGTCAAAACAGAACCTGCCTGTCGAGAGTTGCAATGAATGTTCGTAGGGACACAGTTAAAAAGCAAATCATTTTGAAGAACAAATTAATGCTGGTATTTCTAGACATGCATTTTGTATAAAAATTTTCCCTTGTTCCGATGGAATATATATTGCTGAAGTTCAAAATTTATATTCTCATTTGCATTATTTAACGTTCCAGCACCAGGTTGATCACAGTATACGTTGAATATCTCTGACCAAATCTTCATTATAAGTCTATGAATGGAAGAATGGCAAACGTTTAGACTGACGTTGGATCTCTTGTATCATTCCTTGCACTCCTGTAATTAGCACAAAACTTGCTACTTGATAAAACCTATGGGATTCAACACCGTATGAAAAGGATGAGGCAAATGGATATGTTTATAACATGCTCGGTAGTTTATTACTGAGAGCAAATACATAGAACCTGCATTTTTATCATTTCCGGTAAATATTAACCAAGGTTCTGCAATTTAAAAAAAAATAGGTTATCTATTATAAGTAATTGCTTCCCACTTATATTAGAACATTAAATTTTTAAAATTCTGGCTGCAGATTAAAGGTAGAAAAAAGTTTAATAAAGCATTTTTTGCGTACGATTTTAATATAGTGGATTTAATTAGAAATTGATTTAATTTTTCCTTCTCATCGTTTGTTCACTTCAGCTATTTGACCTTGGACAGTAAATCCGCCATTTTTGTGAGCAGCGTAGTATAGAATGGTGCGTTTTCCTCTGTTTTAGACATCGAACCGTGTCGTTTGTATCCTAAATTCTCTGAATTCTACATTGTTCTTTCTTATTTGGTATTGGAAATGCACGAATTGATAATATTATTTCTCGCTTTGTGTAAACAGAACTCAATACGTCAGAATGAAATTTTGTGTCAATTCCCATTACATTATTTCTGCTCGATCGGCGACTCTGCTGGGCTACGACATTGTCTTACCCAAACATGCCTGAACCCCCTTGACCTTGATCCTCTAAACTATTGGACGCCTGCACATTGGGCGGTGTCAGCTAATCAGGTATGATGAGCATTTTTGTTCCACTAAAGTCTTAATTGTAGCGTGACTGCCTTTTGCATTTGGCCCATTTTCGAGCTCTTGATGTGGCGGCTCAGCATTCCCTCATAACGCCTCTGCACATAGCCTCAGAAATGGGGTATAATGAGTGTGTGGATATACTTGTAAAAAACGGTGCTTGTGTTAACTCTCAAGACTCCAATGGTGACACGCCTCTTCACAAGGCAGCTCGTCATGGGCACGTTGAATGTATGCGAACTCTTCTTGATGTTGGAGCTTGCACAGAGTAAGCATTGTGTTTCGCTTTGCAAATTTTTGTAGCACTCGTAATTTTTGTGGAAGAACAGCTTCTGAATTAGCTGCAATAAACGGACATTTTGCCTTCGCATCTGCGATGAATGCGGCAACTCGCATTCTGAGGCAAGAGAACCTACGTGTCCCCAATGGCCCACTCTCTCGAAGCAACAATATGATTGCATGTAAGCGGTCAAGAGATTGTCTTGCCTCGGTGGGCGCTCTTGACGGAGACCTTTCTGATAAACGACTGCGGTTCTCGGGTAAGTTGTCCTTGCTTCTTTTTGCTAACTCGTGTGTGCACACATGAATAGAGGAGCACACTCCATCCGTAGATGCCGGCGTAACAGCGGTATGTTAACCCTATAAATTTCTTTAAATTTCACCACTTTCTAGGTAGGCATTTTGGTCAGCCTTAAATATTATTCCTATTTCATCACCATTTGGTAGCTCGCCACCTCTTCTGGTTACGCGTCTAGACGCTTCTAAATAATATTGGAACCCTTTACACTCAAGCTGTTTATGGCTGGCCAAGACCTAACGTCAGAGGTGTCAAAGTCAGTGCTGTGAAGGAATTTCACTCAGGTCCCTAACGTACACATGTGTAGGACGCTAAGGCTCCCTCTTGTCGTACTTTGTTTTGCTCTTTTTTGTCTGAACTGACACCAGTTTTCTCAACTTACTTTTTTACTTTCTATTTTTTTTTTATTAATAACGTAAATGGGCGCTAGTCGTAAAATGGCATTCCCTCCTTTAAATAAGGAACGAATTTACTGAAAACGTCTTTGTGTCTTCAATTTTGTTCGTTTTGTATCCATCAGGGTCTAAAAAGTGTATGATTAAAACTCCCATCTCAGCCATTTTAACTATTCACCTTGTTGTTGGCGTTTAGTTTGCCATTGGAGGTTCAAAACAAAGTTGTGGCTTTTTTATTGAATGGGAGTTTAGGCACCACACAAGTCCTCTTTGGGCCTGGGATGTGTTTCGAGGTAGCCTCACGGTAACTTATTTTCATCACTTATTGACGTCCATGCTTTCTACTTGATCCATCAGTTTGCCATAATCAATTCTCGCGATTCTTAATTTTTATAATGATATGGCTTTTATTGCTGTGCCCTATTATTCCATACTATTGAGCCTGCGTTCTGTAAGTACCCCATTGAAATTAACCGACTCAATTGCTTTAATTAACTCAATATCACATCGCTTTCCCTTTGTATGGTCTTAAATTTAACTGTCGAGGTGTCTGTTCAACTAATGACCTCAGAACTTATTCTATACACTGGTTGGGTTTTGTGGGCACATCGTGTAACTTTAATAATACAAGTCATCTTTTTTAATGGCGGCCGGTTTCCTATGTTGGTTTCTTGATTTCGTCGGTCCTTCCTGGGATTTTGGACGTCATAAATTCCGATGCAAAAGATACTTCTTTCACACTCAGGTTTTGTAAATGGTGGGTGTCAGGAGAACTAAACTTCTGTGTTGAATGTAAACCTGCTCTCATAGGACCATGCTCCCCGTACGTGTTGTTGAACCCCTCTCATCATTAGTGTCTCTGTCGATTTCCACTTGTTTTTACCTCTAACGTCACATGCGATGTTCAGAAATGTAATACCTTTGTAATGGCATCCTTGGTGGTCCTGGGACAAGATTACCCGTTGGCACCACAATTTCCTTTGTGGCGATCCCGTACAGAATTATCTTAATATCACCTTGTGCGTATCAACAATAGAATTTCTTTGTACGGAGGTTCGTTGATATTAACACGGGACTAAACGTGTCATACTGATAAAACGTAATTCTGCCCACAGTTACACCCACAGGTCCTCGAAAGTGCAGAAAAGCCAACTCAGCAAACGTGGAAATTTTTAGTCTTGGCTTGATTTGGTCTCATCCTCCGTCAATGGCAGTCATGAAGTCGGTGTGTCATTCATGGAGTGTAGGTCCGCTTGAGGTAAATAAGCGTCGTCGGGCCACCATTCCTGGGGCCCGGTTACCCTATGGGGGCGTTATGCGAGGAATAGGCCAAAAGATACAACGGATCCAGCCGCCCGCTGGACGTGCATGGGCACGAGATTGTGGTAGTCGTAAACTCAAAGCTGGGGAGTGTAGATACAGGCGGGTGCGTGATCGACGTTTTTTTCATTAAAAACACTAGGTTGAGATAGTCGACAGCGGCAATAAATAAATCAACATAATTCACATCAGTGTCTTCAAAAAGTGCTTAGCTTTACGTGGCTATCTTACTTGGCTGATATGAATTTGGGGGAATGGACATATTTTTCACCTTACGTCGGTTCTTTTCACAGTCTGTGGTCATTTCAAGTCGTCTTTAGCTTTAAGCATTTCTTGAACCACTTTAATTACTCTTAAAAAGGTGCTTCCAGACAGTGACTTTGCGGATGGGGTTGTTTGCTATACTATCCTTGCAATACGTCAGACTGAAAACAAATTATCCAATGCCTAATCATGATTTAAAGCATTTTACATTGTAGTGTTTAATGTGGCGTTATTAATATCATGAAGTTGTAGTTTTAGCATTTGATCAACCATGGTCAAATGGAAGTGGCTGCTTGCTCTTCGAATCTGGGGAAATAAAGATGTCAAGTAGTCCGTGTTCACGTGATCTATGAAGTTTGTCAGTATTTTCAGTTCTCACTTTCAAAAGTGGAGAATTAGCTCCACCAATTTCGATCCATTTTTCTCAGTATTCAGTTAAAAATTGCGCGCTTATCTGACTTACCTGTAAGTTCTGGTTCGTGGAAAAAGGATTTAAATATTGTCGCCTTGTAGGAACATTTGCACACAGTCCAGCGCCCAAGTACGTGTCAGATCTTTTTCAGAATGTTTTAAAAAATTCCATGCGAAAACATACCTCAGCTAATGAGGCCTTTTGAAAGCCCTTTACAGCACTGACTTGCTCCTCTGACTAGCTTCAATTTAATTCTGAAAGCAATAGAACTTTGCTCGTCTTAGATTTTGATTACAGTATGCTTGAGGGCACCTATTAATAATCTCAATTTTGCAGTCCAATTTAGGCAGCGTTTTGAGGACGTGAAAACTCAGTGGATCCCAGACAGGAGCAACTGTGGTATTGCTCCCACATTTAAGTAGCTTACACGTTTTAATTTGTACGTCTACCCAATGTGCATGCAAAGTCTATTTCGAGACCTCTAAGAGCAACGTCCGTAGCAAATTTTAGATTTACAATGTCACAATTTTAGTGTAATTTCACAAAGATATGCTTGGCCACAATTTGTTCGTATTTTTTAATTACGTTCTGATTCAGAAGTCTAAGTTGACGTTAGATTAATATCAGCTAGCAGTGCTTTGCATTTTCGGTTTGCGGAATTCTGGTCCCAAATACTACGAATCCAAGTTCTCATTCTGTGTATACATGGCCCTTTGTCTGAGTTTGACCAACTTTTACAATAATTAAGTAAACTATATAAATGAATGGCAGATTTTCTGTTGTGAGCCCCAGCATGTGGTCCTAGGCCCGATTACGCTTGCCTGATGCCCGCGATGAAGAAGAAGACCAGAGAGGACGGGACACAACCGTTTACTTCAGAGCTCAACCAAAACTGGTGCCATTGTGTCGTGTTTGCGCATGTATATATATACCTCGGATGCGTGAGTCATAGATGCGCTAACATCGAGACCTAGGCGTGAGGTTAATCCAAGATACACAAACGTGTCAATGAAGGGGGGTTGAGGATTTGCGCGGCTGTCGCCATGCTGCGAGAAGGGGAGCCTTGTATCGGAGGCTGAGTGATCGGATTAGGGGGTTGATTAAACACGATTCACAACAATTCCAATATCGCTCGCTATACTATGTTGTCATGAGCTTGAATGTGATCTGTTGTTATCGTCGGGGACCCTGGTGATCATTATGCACAGGCGGTTTTGGGAAATGTAGCAGTCTTAATCAGTCTGATTTCCCACGTCTTGTAATGCTCGACCGGTAAACTTGGGTTGGTGGCTTTTATGCGTGGATTGCTTTATTCCTAAACGCGGTGACGTCTGAGATATTTCATAAACAGGATAATTGAATTTCCTAGTATTTAGTTGATGTTGTGGGATTTCAATTGCGCTTGCTCTTCTGAATAGCAGTTTTTAAAACTTGATTGGTGTTGGTATTTGTCATTATTAGAGGCAAACAATTGATCGCTGATATTCCGTCCGTTTATTTTAATGGGCGTGTTAAAGGCCCCGATGTGTTTTTCACACTTACACTCGGACGCCTAAGTTTTTATTGCCGTTGCGGCCCCATCAAACACCAAGTAGTCAGAGAATAATGAGACGACCAAAGTCGAAGGAGGCTTAATCGTTTATTGAGCCGCTGAATCTGATGTGCTCAGCCGCGACTGTTCACATCTATTTTATGCATCGTATGCATGAAAAATAGGGAGCGTGGGCAACTGAGTTTTAACCTAGAAGGTTATCGTAATGTGCTTCTACATGCAGGAAAAGTTCAAGGAAAATATGGGATTTCATCGGGATGGAAATTGAGGCAGAGTCAAGTGACTCAGCAGGGGGGTGATGTATTCACATGTTAATTGTTGTAAAGTTTGTGCGTTTACAAGATGCACTAATGGCGTTTTTAGAACAGGCGGAGTGCATGTGGGTGCTTTTGCAGGAAATCCACCTTCAGGAAGGCCGATTTTCTGGTTCTGTTAATTGCAACATTAAGCAGCACCACGCTCTTCAGTTTATTCTCACGTTGCTATATTGGCGATTACGCCACTGGTGTGGTTTTTGTTTATGCTTAAAAATTCCACTCGATTATCTCCCACGATATTGCTCTCAGCAGGTTGCATAAATGTAGTTTTCTCATGTCGCTTTATGGGCCATTGTTACAAATCAGTGCATTCGTGTAGTGACATTCACAATCCTGACTTGAATGTTGCATAAATGGGCTGTTCGACTCATCTGCTTTTCAAACTCTGCGATTGTTATGCGCGCTTGCCAGTTGACTTGAGTCATTTTTAGGACACCTCTACCGTTTCAACCTGCAGTATTCCGAATTCGCGTTGGTTTTTGACGTACCCACGCACAAGAAACCGTTGTGGCATGATATAACGTGCACCCAGAGATGAGGAAGGATGTCCGAGTCGAAATAGACATTTTTTTTATTAAACAAGATCTTGTTGCTCTTTATGCGTGGTAGCGCGCCAGCCTCTTTATCCGTGCTGAAACCGTTGTCGACGGATTTATCGACTGACCTCAGTCATGAACCAGATGAGTCAACTGGTACAAGCCCATACAGCCACCGCAATTCAAGTAAAATATGCTTCTGATTGGAATCCTTTCAAAACTCATGGGCCTGTCGTGGATACGCTGCCACCTAATCAGCGTTTAAGTGTACCAGAGTAGTTAATAGAGCGCAAAAGTGGAGAGAAGACCCACAATTCGGTGATTTACCAGGATTCCTTGAATAAGGTGCTGACATTGCCTGTTCCAGATTTGAACGCTTAACCTTTAACTCGTAGTACGACCGTGCTAATCGTCAATAAAGTCGGACAATCGTCAAGGAAGTGTACTGGCATTTATCACCAGTGATATGTAAGTGATCGTCCGGAATCGACTTACTGGTCTATCCGCGCAGATGGTCGGTGCACTGTTATGTATTCATCTTTCTGTTCTTATAAATTGAAAATAAAAGCCGGCTGTGGTTTAAGAGAGCTGTGTCGGCGTTGTTTAAAGGACGATCGGGTCGTCTAGAATTAAAGACCAACTTGCAGTTGCACCTTTGGTGGTTGTGAGTGGACCGCATCACACTCTGCTGTACTCCTTCGATGATGGGCTTGGTGGCACATGTGTGGTCGTGAACGAGGGCGTGGTTAAATGCAGCATCAAAGTTATTACATAGTTAGTCCTTGTGGTGGCTTCTGCAGCCATCATGTTAAGTCATAGCACCACTCGAACGTCGGCGTTATTAGACTATAGTTCTGGTTTAGCTTTCATCATTGAGATTTAGTATGAGAGGAATAAGCAAAGACATAATCCAAGTCGACTGAACACGAAGTCTGTACTACACTCCGTTGTAGTAAAATTTAATGTGGAACTGTTATGTTTTGCCCGTAACCAGGACCACACACTTAGATAACCCTTACCCCGGATACCTTGTCTAACACTAAATTCCACCTTCCTGTGCTGATGTAAAAGAAAGCAAGACCTCCTACAAAGAGCTCTTAATGCTTCTTCCAATGGTCGAGTGGACTGTCAAAATATACCTCTTATATAAATCAAAGATGGCCTTAACCTGATAGACCAAGACGGATTAACACGAATAGCGCTGTCAGTAGGGTGCCGTGGGTGACTCACCCGCTGAAGTGGCGTGGTTAGGGGAGTCGTGTAAACAATAACGAAATCCCAATCATCTTGGGGAATGCTGGATCTACAAAACATGGTGGAAAGCGAGTACTGCAAGGAGTTCAGTTTGCATCAATAAAGCTTATTCGTTTCGTTCATTGCTAAAGGCTGGTCAGCTCATGTCTCACCGTAGGTTAGCGTCGCAGTAGCTTCATTTGAACAATACCGGTTTTCGAAATTTGCGGAAACCTGGAGTTGGGGGTTTTAACCTCAGAAAGGATTGTGCTTACTGGATGAATATTATCCAAACTACCAATTCGACCGAAGCAAGCATCGCTCTAACTTTCGTGCTGCAGTCTATTAGTCTCCATGCCGGCGATTCCGCGTTGCTTTTCTGAGAAATCCAAACCACAATGATTTTATGGAACAGCCACTATTCACACCCAACGCCTCAGATCACTTGGTAAACGATCGACTGGATTGTTTAAAGCATGCGCTGAAGAGGCTTCAAGTTGGAACGTAAACATTTGCTGATATTTTTCCTTTCCCGCCGTCTTTCCTTCTCCAAAGCCAAACAAATTACACATTGTCTTCGGTTACGTGGTCGAATTCTGTGGGCACTTCCAAACGAGTAAGTGCTACCACGACCTGATCTGTTAAACTCCTTTAAGGCTTCGGTAGCTGAAGTTTGCCATCAAAACTGACATTCATTCGATGTTCACTGAGGATATGCGCGTCCAAGAAAATGGTCCTATCCTGAAATTACCCTGGTGGACTGACAGAGACCTAGATGAAAGTGTACTTGATTGTGGCCACGCACGATTCCTCTTCCACTTCATGGTGCTTATTTGTATTTATGGTGTCACATACAATAGGGCAGAGCATATAGTTCTACAAGCTTGGATGTTTCCACTTAAACTACCTCAGAAGTCCTGAAAAGTCATTAAGTAGTTCGCGCCGTCAAAGTCAAGGAAAACTAACCACAGGGTCGATATTGCATTTCAGCAGGTAGCTGATGGTAAGATTGGTTTCATCAGAAAGACCTAAGCTTATGATGGAGCTCTAAAACCGCGGAAATAAGCAAAGGCCGGGTTGTTTAAATGCCTCATGAGCATAATTGTCAACAGAATTTTACAAGCCGGAGGAGAGGCTGCGGTATTTGCACTTGCCGTTTTATCGGATCACTTCATTACGCATTTGCGGTTTCATCACTGCAACAATTCGGTTGGTAGGAGGAAGCTTAAGAAAAGATGCCTTTTCAAGTCTGTCGGTTATAAGGCGAACTCTGTTTGGTGAAAGATCCGCATAATTCTATCCTCTGTTGTTTTGTCTGTAACACCCAATTGGCCTTAATGTTCCGAAAATCAGCCTTGAACTCCTTTGACGCTAGGGTCGCGCCAAGTCAAAGCTTTGGATGTCGTCAGCACAAGTGGCTAAATTCGTTTGGGGCTCGTGTGCCTGGTGTCAGGACGCTCACACGGCGTGATTCGGACCGTCGTCCTGTTTGCATTTAACCGCATTTTTTCGTACGTTTGTTGACACCATTGACGTAATCCATTGAAGTTTACTTTTACCGAGACAAAATTTTCTGTTATTTATTTCCTTATCTAATATCCATTCGAGGTGTTTCAGTTAGTGCAATCTGATTTTTAACTTACAACAAGCAATGGGAACAGTAATTTTGCAAACCGAAAATGCTCTTACCTTAATTTTTTTGTTTAGTCTCTTCAACCTTTGCATCTTAGAACAATCTGTTTAGATTTAGGTAACAAGGGTACCGATTGTTACGCACGGCTGTAATATTCATATTGGTTACGAACCTTGTTAAATGTTCTTGTTTTTTTTTGAAATTTACCTATTTTTTTCTTCGAAGGTATGTTACGAATGCATCGTCTATCCGCTAATTATCCGGGTTGTATTAAGCAAGCTGACTAATTCCTAAAACTAATGGCTAATCATGTGATATTGGAAAATAACCGGCTGTGCACAGACCCACCCAAATATAAAACTAATCAAAAATTTGAATAAGAACACAATCATCATTCGCCCAATTATTGTGTTAGGTTTTTGAGTCGTCTAAATCAAATCTATAAGTTAGTCGCACCCATTTGTATGTAATGCTTAGAAACATTTGAGTTATTTTCGCGTCCACATTAACTTATTACTAAAATAGTTTATGATGTGAATCTTCGTCATTTGCTTCGACCGTAATTTAGCTGTTTTAGTTTGTGGCGAACACGATCGTTTGGGCTCCAAAATGTAGTCGCATTTTACTGTATGGTCATCAGTGTCGCAAAATAGGTGTGCTATAGACCGTAAGTCCACCACATAAATTATGAGTGGAACTACTTGTCATAGAAATTACACTGTGAGATGCAACATGTTCGACCAACTCTTAACCGCTCTGAAAAGCATGAAGACATCATGTTCGTGCCAGTTCGTTGTTGTTTGTGCGATGTAAATTCCTTTAAATGACTCATGCTTTAAAATTGGTTTAAAAAAAACAGACGCCTTCGATGCATTTGGCGGAGGCGTCAGGTGTAACATTTATTGGTAGATTTGAATCATAATGTGTTAGCAGTAGGTCAAAGGTGAGCGTTGATGTGAGCTGATAAAAAGCCGCTTCGCACTCTTTAGACCACACCTATGTGACCATGACACATTCTCTCCACGTAGGCGGTTTAGTGGTGGCCGAACATTGTGCATCGGAGGCAGGAAAGCCGAGTAATAGCTGATTTGCCCCAAGAAGGAGTTCAACGAGGGTACGTTTTTGGGCGTCGGCATTTGTTGAATGGTGGGAATATTCTTGACCAGAGGCATCGAAGATACTCGACTGAAGTCAAAAAAGTTGTAATCCCTTGAACAGAATCAGAGCCCATTGTCTTGAATCCGCTGAAGGAATACGTCGATTCGCTTGTGTGACTCCTCTGGCAAACTACGAGGTATGCTGCTACACTAGGAATGCCAGGCAGAATGATGTCCATGATGTGTTGGAAGGTAGCTGGTGGGATGCGGGGACAAGCCCTAGCTGAAGGTAGATGTGGTTAGGTTCAGTTTGGCAAAACATCTACTGCTAATCAATGTTGTGAAAAGGTTTTCGGGCTGGTAAGGGGATAGTGGTGTTATATGGCATTGAGGCCAGTAGAAAAATCGGCGCATAATCGGATTGAGTCATTGGCTTTACCACGGCAATTGGAGCTTGCCCAGGAGGAGTAGGATGCCTCGTGGATCAGCGTCTGCAGACGGCAACGATGCGGAAAATCGGTTTGGGGTCTGGCAAGAGGCGGAGAGTGGCCTCCGTCGCAGAGCAGTGTCCCAAGCCGGGTTGTAAAATCGAGGCAAACCGGGTGATGATGTCCGTGGTCTGTTCGCCAATCAGTTTCGACGAATGTAGAGCGTCGCAGATGGAACTGACTAGGTTATTGGCCAAGCCCAATCGTTCGAACCAATCCAGATTGAGAAGGCTCAGCTTAGTGCTGGTGACAATACGAGCCACTGAAGGTTATTTCGTGGAAGGAGTCGCGGCAATGTATTTGGCCTTGAAGTTGGATTCCTCCACTGCAGGCACTGATGGGCGTTTGAGATTTAAGCCTGACTGGAGGCTGACCGAGAGAACGCCATTGTTTCTCCGAGATCGTCGCGATGTCTAAATTGGACGTCCATCGATGAGGATGGTTGTGTACTTCCTCTGCTCCTGTGGATTATTCTCAGAGGTGAGCCGCAGGCTGAAAGAGGAGATGGTGGATCCGCTTGGATTTGTTGAACTAAGGTGACTGGCAGTACGCGCCCCTGTGACCCATGATCTTGCATTGCTGGCACCAATGCTGCTTGTACAAGCAGAACCTGACAAAGTGACAGGCCCCATAGTGCCAACACATCGTAGGTGGTGTTCTTTGGTGATTCGTTGGTTTCGTTTATCCGCTGAATCGTGTTCATTTCGCGGCCACTGCGGCCTCAAGATTGAACTATCTTGGAGCCGTGCTGCACGTTGCTTTAGTGGATGCACTCTTCGCGGATTTCGTCAAGTAACACAAAGAGGTTCTGCTGCTCTTTTAATGGAGCACCCACATTCTGAGGTCTGTATTGCTCGGGGCTTGGGAGCTACAAATAAGAACGCGAGATTTGAATTGGTGTTCTGTCAATGATCTGAACTGACCTCTGTGAAGTGGGCTAATAAATAATCAATCTTCCTTACAAACAGTTTGACGCACCGATGCCGGATACCGAACAGCGAAGAACGTTTACCGAATGTTCGATGGAGTTTTTGAACGGTCTTCTTGATAGTGTGGAGGATTGTATTGCGGACCCTCTACAGTTCCGCCGGGCCAAGTTTGCGAGTCAGGAGTCTGACCTTCCACGCGTCATCCTTTGACCCGAGGTTGATCCAAAACAGGTTTCCGTAACGCTTATATCAGAATTCGAACTTTATTCATATTCTGGCTCATAGGCAAACTCCAAGATACTATTAGTTAAGTCGTTAATTGACAGTGTAACGACTGGGACGGCCTGTCTGGATCGAGAACTCTGGCGATCTGCTAGCATCGACGCCAGCCTCTTGAGACGTTGTTCCCTCCCATTATCACCCGTGTCACCTGCGTCGCCAATACGTTACAGTTTATCGAGCACAAGCATTCGAACCCCATTGTCCAGCCCGTCAACGGCTTGCTCCACACTAGCACTCATGTGTCCTACTGTCTCAGTCAAAGGCCAAGTGCGCTTTCAGATGTCTGGGCGACATTGAGTTCATTTCAGAGTGCAAGTGGGCTTTAGGTGAGGAGGCCAATGGCGAGGGGAACGACCGAAATGGGTCAAAAAGTTCTTGGGTACAACCACGATTGATAATGACAAGTATAAAATTGTGTAAATCTTGAAGTGTATAGTTTTGGAATGCTTAAGCCCTGACAACAGGATGACACGAATGGTAAGAACTAAGCTTTCAAAGATTCTTGTCGTGCAATAATTCAAGCTTTTCGCGTTGGGCATGTGAGTATTTGCAAGTCGATCTTTGTATTGCTTTTCTTGGATGTAGCTCCGTCATTCTAAAATGAGCATCAGTACGCACATTTGATTTGCGGTTTGATTCAGGGGTATGATTTAGCTCCATTGATCTGAGAATGCTTTTGACTGGTCGGTCGTGTGCGCAGAGCTCGCCGTATCCAAAAGGTAGTAAAAAAGCACTGCGACGTGTGAGTTGATGGACTTTATCGGGGCAGTCGTATGCGCTACCCCCAACGAGTATTCCGTGATGCTGCACTTAGAATGAAAGTTTAGGTTCTGCCAACAAATAACCAGCTTCCCCAAGCGAGAGGACGTTAGACAGGTGTAATTTTGATACGGACCTCAAATTTTTGAGTGGCTTGATGTTGCAGGAATTAAAACACGGGAGACGATGCATTCGTTTCGTGTCTACTTTTTCGGGTATGCTTTTTTGATCAGCAGTCTATTTCTATCTCCTTCAAAATCATTTTCTTCAGACCGTATTCCTCTTCCAAATAAGTCTGTCAAATTTTAAAAAAATTGCATTGAAGTCATGTATGCTGGGACTTCATTTTCCTACTGAATGATTTTACGAGGCCGCGCTGTGTGCGTTTTGCTTATTTCTTTGACCGGACACGTAAGCTCGGTCTCCTTCAGTGGAAGCATCATTTCTCGTCGTTTCGCGTCCTCCAAAAACGACAAGCACGACCGAATGTGATGCCTCTGCCCCTGATGATGATCCATTTTACCAGAACGACCGCAAATCGAGAGGTGGATTTTCACCTCCCACTACCTACCGTATCTCTGCTACTCTCGCCAGATGCATCTTTTTGATTGGTTGAGAAGGTTGGCTCAAGGATGCTTGCTGGAGTCAATACGGCGCTTTCTGGCGCTGGTAAGAAAGCTGGTAGTAATCCCCCAAGAAAACGTGCGCTCAGAACCAATCTTTCTATGAATCATCATTCAATCAATCCTCACTTGCTTCACTTCACTTTAACCCTCTTTCTTTTTGATAAACTGCGTTGCTAGGGAAAAAAGGTTTGTTCTGGTGCCGCCTGTTTCGCTCGCCTTAGTCGTAGCGGAAACACTAAAACAATCACTTCCCTAAATGAACATTTCTAAAAATTGTGATGCGATGTAAAGGCCAACCACCTTGCCCTTTAATTTTTCACTTTCCCTCTCATGAATATGCAACTACGTTTTTTTATTGACCGAGTTTTTCTACATCGTTTCTTTTCGCCATGCTTGCTTTTTTCCATAGAATCCCTTAACAGTGCAAATATGCGTAAAAATTACACACCCGTGAAGGTCTGTAGGTTTGATACAACAGCTTGCGCCAAGTAGCCATTGTAGCTGCTAACCACTGATTCGGACACAGAGCCATGGTTTATTTTTGTGCATCTTATGCCCTCGCGAGTAACGGCAGCTTGGTTTATAAATTGGAAGTTTTTGCTTTCCGCATCACTAGATTGTAATGAATATTAATGAATTTATATTATTGGCATGAAACCAAGTAAGCTTGAAGACTAATAGAGTAACGATTAGCCGCCACTTTAGACCGCAGATTATGGATAGACCGAGACACAAATTGAATAGCTAAGAATGGTGTATTGTGTAGAATAATTCGGAGTCCGCTTGACTAGACGCACTACCGCCAGGTTGCGATCAACGCTTAGCCGAAATAAGGAGCAGTAGACCATTTACATCAGTCATTACATGAATTTTAGAAATTGCAAAAAGTTTCAACTAACTCTGCACCATCAATGTTAGAATTTCTCTCAGGACCTCGGTTAATGCGTGGTTTATTAGCGCTCACACGAGAAGCTTCATCCTCAAATAGCCTGTCTTGTGGACGACGTGATTTGTCACCCGTAGGGCAGCAACTATACACTGATGGTTGTCGCTGTTAGGACTAACGCGACTCAACCCAGCCGAGGAGATGGTTTGCTGCACCTAGTGGCAATCCAAGCCACTGAAGGAGTGGGCGTTCTTCTTCCCTTTACCATCCACTCGTCTGCGTCCCGATGAGCGGTGACGGTGGCCGTCCTTAAATGTGTGCGATGACTTAGCTTGGAAGTGGTGGCCAAACCCACGCAACCACTGCTACTTCTTAATGTCAGTACAAAAG
>UXSR01000707.1:0-20400 GCA_900604375.1 Mesocestoides corti
ACGGAGGCAGCTATGGCCATCTATGAACAACACATGCAGTTGGTACCGCAGTACATTAAGCTCAGCGAGGAGATCAGGAGGCTAAGCAGTGTGTGGGATGCCAGAGTGAGGCAGATTGTGACTAGGAAGCAAATTGAACCATCGCTCGTTAAAAACTACGAAATGCGTATAAAGATGTACTGCGAACTCTACGCCACAATGGTACATGTTTTGATTTTAGCGAAACAATTCTGACTAAGGCAGTTTCTTGTAGAACGATGAGATTAAAAGAAGAGCCCATTTTACTATCCACGTCATGTTGCTACTTAGCGCAAATTGTGGCAATTTAGAAATGTGTCTTCTTTGGATGTTGTTCATTTTGGTGTAGAATGTTGGGAGCGAGATGGGGTATGAAATGGGACTGGTGGAATTTTGAAACAACTCGCATTGTGTATGGTGATGTTGTGAATCCCAACTTACTTGATGTAGCACATTGTAGTAAATGCTTCTACTTCTGTGGTTTTGACTAGACTTTGGGTGACAACAACGCAAAATTAGCGTAATTGGTTTGCTTACTTTCTTTAGTGGCATGTTTATAGGCTCGTCGAGAGTAAAATTGGGCGCTGCGCATAGTCAAGTGCCAGTCGAGACTTTGTGATTTATGCTAGTATTTATTGTATTTTAGTTGCCGTACACGGCAGTAGCCGAGAGGAAGATTGCCAGCCCGAAGAAAAGAAGAGGAATATTTTCCTGAAATAATATTGGCCCTAGCCACATTAGTGTGCTTCCATTTAACAATTGTGCAAGTTCGCGTGTTGCGCCCTACAGTACTCGAATGTTTGTTCTTTGATATGCTGACACAAATGCCGTGGGATTGTTATGTATTTTTATAATCTAAATTCTCGATAGATAGAATTTAGCTTATTGACCCGCTCATGGCTCCTTGAAAGTCTAATCATCAGTCGAAAAAAACATATTTAGATTTTTCTCAAAGCAGATGCGGTGTAGAGCTAATTATCAGACAACGTTTTCTGTTCGTTATTGGTTTGGACCGAACTGCGCTAATTCAAAATCTCCTAATTCTTGGAAAGCCAAACACCACTACATGGAACTACTGTGTTCATTGTTTTTTGGGAATTCGACAATCCGTGTAACAAAACGAATATTTGACATTTGATTAGCTTTACTCTTATGTTAACAGTTCTCGTCTTTTTTATTAGCGTCCAGATAAGATTATGGGTAATTCGAATGTTTGTTTTTTGAAATGCTGACACAAATGCCGTGCTGCTTTTTTGCGAATTTTTATTGTCGAATTCCTCGATGAATAGAGCTCAATTGAGTGCCACTTTCACGCCATCAAAATGAAAGTGACTCCAACCTTTATGATGGGTTGTAAGTCTAGTGGGTGACATTGCATTTGCGTTGTCCTTTTTTTTAAATTGCTATAGGTACGTAATTTGCCCAAGGATGTATGTAGCGAAGGGCACTGAAAACTCCATGTGTACACATCAATTTTCACTTGATTATGTTTGCTTGCATAATGCCCCTTGTTTTCTAACATTGCCATGTACCGTGTACGCTTAAGTTAGTAATCGCTCCTGGATTTGAACACTTCTTTTCGTGAAGTTTGTGGTTGTTAATTTGGTAAAGAAAAATTTGCGATGATGAGGTACCATTAAGAGCTTTATTGACCTACACCTGATATACATTTTCAGAGTCGTGATTAATTGTACTGTTAACGTAGAATTTACTTAAGCACAAACTATGGGATTACATGTATCACTGTGTTGTACGAAGCTAAATTACCCTAGAGTGCACTAAACTATATTTATACATGATGACAAAGTACTGAGGAATTGAGGAGCGATGGTCCTTCGGTGGAAATGGCCAGCACGTTTTCACGACATTGCAAACGCCAACAACCTACATCACGGGATAGCCTGACAGAAATAACTGAAACGAGGAGTGCAATCACTAAAAAATTCGACACGTGTTAAGGCGTCAATGACTGTGTACTTTATTTGCTAATTTAGAACAGCAGTATTTGAAATAGTTCAAGGTGTTGCAACTTTACAAACTTGACATGCGGGGGCATAAAGGCATTTTACAGAACATGATAAAACGTTTTTCATTAGAATTGAATATCGAAATACTACCAGTAGCCGATTTGGGCAAAGCAAGAGGAGATTCACCACAGCAAAGTGAACTGCAATTTATTTGAGGACAATTGAGGAACCTTGACTTAGAGGGGAGTCGCTCATCACGAAAATACATTTAGAGATATGGGCAGCTGTCAGAAAACTTAAGAACTGCCAGTTTCATGTGGTAAAAATTTTGTGCATTACAGCTGCTGTCAGGTATCGACAAGGCAATAAAACTTGGTTGGAAGATAGTCATGCTAGGAAGTATTCTCTCATGGAGACAGAAGGGTAATCCCATTACAGGGGCATCGCGATTTGTCTGAAATGTGAAAATGTAATTGCGATGTTAAAGTTATCAAAACAGTGTAACTAAAGATTTCAGATTATTTTTAGATCAAAGGTACCAAGCTAGTCGCCAATCCTCTTAATTTAACCCTACAAACGCTTAGTTCATAAATGCTTGCACCGATATTTTTTAAAGTGGCACTTATTAATTTTCACCTATTGTAACAATAGAACAAGCGTTTAGCCACCCTAATTGTATTTAATCATACCGTGCATACCAATATACTTTGAAGTTTATACCTTATACTTTATACTTTAAAGTTCACTGCATATCACTATTTCGATAGTGAGGGAAAATGCTCTTTCTCAGTGACCGAAATTGCTCCAATAAATATTAGATTGAAATTAACATCGTCCACACAGGTTTCTATCAGAGAATTTCACACATTTTGTGGAGATTGGGGCTACAAATACCAAAGTATACAAAAGTAAATGTTTTAGTGAAAAGTCGCTATTTGTGAATTTATTCCAGCCAATGTAAACTAGCAAAATTTGTTAGTCTTTTAATTAGCGTTACGAACGAAATACCTTTTAGATTTATGTATGCAGGCGCATATATTCTACTGGTTGTATTCACTCAATCACTTGATTTAAACATTTTTACCTTGTAAGTTACATTGAATCAAACCACATTCGAGCCAGTTATGTGATTAGAATGCTGTCAACATATAAAACATGCAATGACAAAGGGTCTAAGAAAACACGAAATTTTATTCAATTCTTCTGCTTCGCATCTTCTAAAGTTCCATTTTTCTTTAGAACTTATGTTTTTACTGTAAATTTCTACCGTTATTAATAAGCAAATTTTCATTTAAAACAAAATATGCCATGACATCACAAAGCATTAAGCAAGCCACTCATCACACGAGAGATGAAGATAATGTTTTTTTTAATTACTGGTCAAAATTTGAAAAGTAACTATAGACTTCCAAACACTTGATGCGTACACATGCCTTTTGTCGATTTTGCTCTCGGGTTGTTACCCGTTGGTGATTCTTGCCATCAAGTGCTCAAATGAGTCCCATTGTATGAATCTAATCCAAGTGAGATAAAATATATCACCTAATTGTTTATTTTCGATACGTTTTAAAAAATTGGCAATTGATAGTTGGGCCCCTTTAGAACAATAATTTTAGTACACGATTAAAATATACTCAGTTATCCTTTAAACATTATTTAAAGAAAACGGTCGTAAATTCAAGCCACCTTTTTTACTTGAATGGTTTAATTCATTAGAATGCATCTATTAAGGTTAATTTATGCGCATAGTACAACCGGAGTGTTAATCATGGTGGATTCGAAATTAAAAATGAATTAATACTTTAAATAGTAATCAGCGGTATGAGGGCTAGCAATGAGATATTTTAAAGATCGCTCATAGCAGATAGGCTTGTACTGATTTCCAAAGGCTGCGGTAGCTCCGTTCTTATTTTGAGCTGATTTAGACATTTACAGTTACAATTTCAAGTTTCAAATTTCAGCCAATTTGATACTGGTTCAATTTTATTCATAATTCGAAAAAAAGTCAGCGTAAAAATGAAATAAGTTTACATGATATGATATTCCTTATTTGCAGAAGTTAAGGGAAATGTACTTTGTGTGTGTACTAAGGCTTTTCAAAGTTGACTAACAAAAAGGTGAAGTTTAATCTGACAAGCGCATAAAACTGTGGCAAATATCGGATTAAAAAACCGTCAGATGCAGCTCTGTGAATTTTCCAGATATTGGCAATATGTTATTAACTCAATTTGCACTAAAGGAAAAGAGCAACAGTTTCAGGAAAAAAAATAATAATCAGTTTGTAATAAAAAACAGTTGTAGGGATATCTGCTAAGTCGATCAAAAAGTCTGATAAGTGGTGATGCGTCATGGGAAACTAAAATGTTTACTCGAAAATAAAGATTTTCGAATTTGAGGTTTGCATGTCTTAAAAAAATCGAGTAGTAATTTTAAACACAATTCAATTTGCCAAAAGTAAATTTGAGTATATTGACTCGAATAAAAAATTGCATCTCTGATCCCTGACTGAAACCGTGTGCAAAACTCAATCCTTTTTTTTGAATTCCATTTATAGCTAATCAAAGACTCAATGATTCGTCTTGTAGAGTTATACAAAAAAATTAAAATTGCAGCAAGCAGAGAGATTAGGAAATAAATTGATGGCATAAAAAGTGATGTGTATTGGAATACTTTTTAAAATGCATTCTTCACACCTTGTTTAAATGTGTTGGCAAACTTGTCTTGCTATTTTCTTATTAGTAGGCTTAGGTCGGTTACTTTTTGACGTCAGTCGACACTTAGCTGCTTATCGATGGGAAGGCGGAAAAGTTCGCGTAAGCCGCCACCGAAGGCAAAAATTATTGAACCACTGCCTAAGCAGTTTAACTGTCCTTTCTGCAATCACGAACGATCATGTGAAGTGGAAATGTATGTGACTATACCCGTTTATCAACTTTTTAGTGATAGAGATAAGGGCACTGGCTACGTGAAGTGTAGAATTTGTCTAGAAGACTATCAGACTTCCGTTAACTATCTTAGCCAGGAAATCGACGTTTACAACGACTGGATTGATGAGTGTGAAATTGCTAATGCTTGAGCATGATTTTCGTGTAAATATCTACCTACTCAGATTGTGATACAAATTTTTGCATTCCTGGCATTTAACACCCTTGAACTACCCTCCCGTGCAACGTGATTACTTCTATTTTACGCACTTGTAAAACCGCCATGAACGGTGAGTTCAATAAATGTATGCCCCCTGTTATCTTTCCGACCTTTCAAAGCCTGTTTAAAATCTGTACACATTTCATAGCATAGCGTAAACTACTTGAATTAATCGATGCGTTTTTTGTCATTGCATTGTGTGCGACACATGACCAGTTTTCCAGAGACTATCTCTGAGAGATTGCACGCTCAAATGTGTGCCCCGTAATCACATACTTGGCTTGTGAATTATTCCGCCTATTTTCGGCTTCTTAGCAACACACTCTCCCGTAGATTAGGGATGTTTTTTACAGCAGTAATATAGGTTTCCAGCACTTACACCAAAGCAGAATTAAACAATAACGCCCCGGCATGGCATATTTAGATGGATAGTCAATTCCGGATTTTCACGGTTTGCCTAAGTATAAGCATCTGACAGGTCACTTGTGTGAATTAGAGCGAAACTCCGCAAGAGCCCTGCTTCGGTTTCTTTGTATCAGCTGGAGATCTCCAAATAAAGTTCGAAACGCTATCAGGAAAGAAAGTCTATCATGGGCATATGTACAATTGAGTCGATTGGGCTGAGGAAGTACAATAACTCCAGTCTTTTATTCCATGATTTGTTGGCAAAGGTACCTTAGAAATTCTGTTGCACGTTTGGCCTGTGTCATTTGCAGGATCTCAGGGGCATTTGAAGTATTTAGCTCTGGTTGATTTATACAACCTAAAAAGAGAAAGTTTTTGAAGCACTGGACAATAACTTTACTATGGTTTGCAGTTACCAGTCGCTTACGCATAAACGTCATCCGTTTTGACTGTGATCCAATTTGCAGCTCTAGAGTCGCCAAAGATTCTAACAGTTCAATGTCCCATAAAAAGACTGAGAGTCCGTCTAGCGAGTCGTACGTTTTTTCGAAGTTGGCTGATTCCGATGTGTCGAGGGATTCAAGTGATTCAATTATCTGTACACCCAACTTTATGAGACTCCTTTCCGCTGCCAACTGACAAAGAACAACCGCCTCACCGAGAAATCCAAGCGACACGCAGCAATGAACCATCGCCGAAACGACCTGGAAAAAATTTGGACGTGGTGTAGATTGAACAATACGAGTTCTAAAATGAAACCTCGTGAGGTTGATTACCCGCTTGGTAAAGATATTCGAGGCTACCGGATAGGAGAAAAAGTCACTCGCTGCAGCTCCAGCTTGCAATAACAAGGGAAGCACTATCCTTGGGTTTGGGTTAGGCGAAGCAAGTTCCAGATCAGCGTTTAGAAGAAGCCAACTGACGTTTTGCGGAGCATAATAATGACCGCGGGCCAGTAAAAAGTGCAGAAGACTAGCCACCACTGTCGGCTGCAGCCCCTAACGGATGGAAAATAAACAAACACGAAGTATGGATACAACAAAGTAATCTTGTGGGATAAGTTACGAAAACTATAAATCCTACAAGACCGCTAAAAGGCAACAACGTCATGTTCCAATAGTTCTGTGCTTTTTTACAGTTCAGTTGAGATACTTAGCTTCAATTGAAAGTCCAGTTAATTGAAACGAAGTGGAGGTCTTTAAATCGTATGTACTTTGCTTGCGGCAAAAATTGTAATGAGGGTAGGAAATATTTGTCCCGGTAATCGCGGCAATACGCTACTCGTGACCTAACATTTTGGAGCAGGCAAGATCAACTTGGCTGTCCTCGTCTGAAAATATGTTACACCAATCTCCCTTTCTTCAAAATGGAAACGAATCGGTGGGCACAAATGGGTCTTTGCTTTGTAAATAAACAAAACGCACCCCAGCCGTATTTCCAGTCACAGAGGGCCACGGGTTTTTGAGGGAGTCCGTTTTAAAAACTGGTTGAACAGAGGAGAGGATTGCCGCAAGGCAATTGTTCAAATGATCGAGGAGGTGAACAGACAAATTCTTGTCGTTGTCATCCCTCAGTTCCGTCAATAGCCAAACCAGGAAGTGTAGGGGATCCGTGCTCGGACAAGAGGCCAGAGCTGATTTCATTGGAGGTGGTGCATGTGGTGGGGGGGTTCCAACAAACGGAATCATGAGTCGGATATCTAAAAGCCAACGGAGAAGCATCAGGTCAGCAAATCGATAGGCATTGGGCAGTTCCCCTTAGTCATGGACGGACGTGATTTTATAGATCATTTCAGTCAAGAATTGTCGCACGCTGCATCCAGCAACACGATTTCCGGTTGACGTTCTAGTTTATAATTACGAAGTCGATAAATTACAGAAAAACGATTACCGTGCGCAAAATGACCTTGGTAACAGCAGTCGGCATCCTCATAAGTGTGCGGTTCAGGGCTCGGCTGCTGTCTAAATGTGTCAGACAACTTGATTATCGTGAATACGTTCGCCAAACTTCAACTTTTGGATTTCGTGTGTGGGTCCATGAGTCCGATGGTGTGACTGAAAACAGACCCGCAGACAACGAATGCTTTCGTGTTTGGTAAAAAAAGTTCTGCTAGGCCACTTGGGGGGTGGAGAATGAGAGCAGCAAATATGTTATGGTTACAGACAGAAACGCAGTGAAATGATGCAAAATAGACTAAAAGATCCTTATTTTGATAGATTATCTAAGTCTCGGAGTCACGGCTACAGCTCAATAAGTGGAATGCAGGCTCAAGTTTTACTAGACTTGCATCCAAAATCGCAGGTGAAGATAGCGATCACTGGGAGAAGAAGAGCATACCTTTGGGCATTACTGGATGAACATGGCGTTGTAGGGTCGTGTTTCCAAGACCCATAACCGGTGGGGGATGAGGGGAGGCATTGGCTGAGACCGCCTCCGAAACCGGCCTAAGCCAGTTGCAAAGCAGATTGTACAAATCACGAGCAGCCTGGACGGGCTCCTCACTCTCATTTTCGAGTCTGTAGAGACAGCGAATAAGCTCTAGAACCTGAGAGCCGCCGTTAAGCGTGGATAGAAAGGTGGGTTCCTGAATAAAGATAGGGGTAAAAAGTTAGCTGCTATAAACACAGCAAACCAATCTACAACTAGTTTATACCTTGACAACCCTTAAAGTTACAACCAAAAACTCTAAAAGGGGTTTGCTTCAACTCAAAAGCTG
The DNA here is from genome assembly GCA_900604375.1 of Mesocestoides corti. Classification (NCBI taxonomy): domain Eukaryota; kingdom Metazoa; phylum Platyhelminthes; class Cestoda; order Cyclophyllidea; family Mesocestoididae; genus Mesocestoides; species Mesocestoides corti. The sequence goes on from UXSR01000707.1 coordinate 8,251, forward strand.
TGCTTTTGGTTACTTCAAGGCTTGTGCGAGCTACTGCGTCACTGAGATCTAGCCAGTTGCAGCCGTATGCATTAAGATGCAAACATCTCTGACATCTGAACATGGAAAGGAAAGCTAAGATTACTCACGGTTTGAATTTGGCTATTTAGCGTACTTGAGGACGTTTGTGAAAAAAAATTCCGAAAGGTTTCTAGATGAACGATTGGTTTACTTGAAAAAAATATACAAAAGCATCTGGATATATCAGCAAAAATGTGGTTAGGATCGGTTTTTGTCAATCGACCGGCAGTGGTATTCGAACTTAATAAATCATGATAGTAGGTTGAAATTGCCATGCCCAAAGCGTTTAATAAAAAACCAGCTTAGTGATAATGTTATGGACCGGGTGGTTTTTCTCAAAGCAGATGCATTGTAGAGGCAATTATCAGACAAATTTTTCTATTCGTTATCGGTTTGGACCGAACGGCGCTAATTCAAAATCTCCTAATTCTAGGAAAACCAAACAGGAGCTCCAAAGACGCTTAACCTTTTTGAGAATGAAGCAAGAAGCGGCTGACAATAAGTCCTCCGAAACTACCGCATCCGGACCCAAGTCGTTTGAGACGCCGGCAACCTGCAGTAGGGCAGACTTAGACCGCCTTAGCAATTCATTTTCGTCAGCATTAACTTTGGTTGAGCGAAAAACAACGGAAGTGCTACTGCGGGATATTAGACTCTCCTACAATTATCAACAAAAAACAACTATAATAAAGTGAACAAAACTAGAAGCAAATAACCGCAAAATGCGAGTAGTAAATCAATGTTTTAAAAAGCAACCCTGTTGCAGTTTGAACAGCGGAAATCAAAGTTAAAGGGATTTGATTTCGACCTAATGCGACCGTTAAGTTTAGAAGCTAGCTGTGTTGGAGGGATGGGCAGCAGCCGAAGTCTACCGGCTCCTCCTGGATTACGTTCTAAAAAATAGTAAGTCTAGTAAAAAGCGTAATAGGCAGGAACTGTTTTGACAACAATAGTTTGATTGAGAAGGCCTTAACTCATTGTAGAAGCACAAAAACCCATAACCAAAATTGGGGCCAGACTGCTAAGCATGTTTCCTAAAGAAGACAATTAACCTACTAGGAGATCCAAAAGGAATGCTTCGTGTTCCAGAGCTACCCTAATCCACCTAACAAGGCTTCGACACCAGAGAGGCGGGGCACCAGAAACAGACCCCCCAGGTATGCCGGCTTGAGGTCCTTGTGCACCTGGAGGGAGTAGATGACCAGCCGCCAAACGAAAAGCGTTCGCCTGTTCCCAATTCAGTCGATCTTTCCGGAAATCAATAGCACGCAACAATAACACAAGAGCCGGCAGAGATTGGGGATTTTCCGATATAACACCTATAAGTTGCCGGTGGTTTAACTCAAGATACGACGGGGGAGCAAAACCACCAGAAGGGGGCTCCTATAAAATAATGAAAAACGAGATTTCAAGTTAACGCATAAGAATAAGAATCTCTCACTGAATTGCTTAATTGATCATGGTTATGGGAATGCTGTGTGTCACTGCTTAACACTAGAATATTCTGTAAAATAATGTAAACACGTCAATTTTGACATAACCATAAAGACACGAAGAAATGTAGGAGCCACGACCTGCTCTCTTCAAGGAAGTGAGACCACTAATATCGTTGGGTGTTGACGGCAACACTACATGGGACCACTGTGTTCGGTGTTTATCATCCAGTTAAAAGGGATGGCACAAATAGGCACAATCATAATTTGAGGAGGTTACAATGAACAGGGTAGTGTAGAAAACGAGATTGGGCGAATTCTAAAGGTATGAATTTCTAGTCGAGTGGCCGAAAAGTGTTGTGAACATGTGGTATTAGCGAGGGTGAAATTGTGTCAATGGCGGCAACCCTATTACATAAACTGGTGAACAGGCGGTTTTCACAGGCAATATTCAAGAGGGACAGGGATTTGAGTTAGTTAGATGTCAACTGTGTCAGAAAACAAAAGGGATGAATTGATCATTCCAGGAGTCTAGTCGGTGTTATCTCACACTGAGATGAGGTGTTAATGCAAGAAGATAGCACCTGAAATGGCGGCGATTTGCCAATAATGAGATCACGCCTATCCGCGGGTACTAAATAAAAACATTTGAATCTTATGATTGAAAAAGACGAGAAGGCACGCATTTAGAGCAGAAATTCCTCCGGAGATCTAACGGTCCACCAAATTAATGCCAGCTTAGATGAGTTCCCTGTCTACCAATGCGTGCATAAGCTTACGGACCTCGTAACACTACTTTGATGTTATTTGAGCTATCTGCGTGAGGCGACCTATGGCCGGCAAATCGAGCATGATGCGAGGCACGTACACGCCTCTGAAATCCCGCTTTCACATGGAAGTCTCCAGGAGTGGTCCACTTGAGTAGCGTGACCAGCGTGGTGTCTGCCCATCCGCCGGATCGAAGGACTGCTTCTGGGGTCCAGCCGGAATTGATCAGATCACCACAAGACTTTATTACTACTTTGGGATTCGAACTCGCGACCAAGAGGCTGATAGGTGACAGTTTTGGCGCAGCTCGAATATCCGTAATACGACTGCGATATGAATGATTTTGATGCTGAAGATGTGGAGTAGGCTCTTCATGCACCAGAGGGGATGGGGAGTGCGCAGTTTCTGGATCAGGAAGGTGGCTAAAAATATCTTCATTTTCATTACTTCTAGGCTGGTCATCAGTTGTCAGGTTTTGAATAAGGGTCTGCAGTTCAGCAGGCAAACGACCTACCTAAATAAGAAGAAAACTATTTACAATGCTTCACGTGTTGTTAATAAGTAAACAGTTGGGATTGTGATAGCGAACATAAAAACTGGTGAGGTAGGCAAGCCACAATAACTAACAAGACCTGTTTGCACTACGTTTGACATCCCATCTGAATGCTGCATGATCAGAGATGGGGAGGGTAAATGCAAAGGACTCACCATAGAAGATTTAATCAACGAATCGACAAATACCATAGCCGATGAAGATGCAGTTTGCTTTTCCATTAGACGCTGCGTGCTTATTCTGACTACAAGATCGCTCAAGAAAGAAATCACTCTACAGTTTTTTTCGACAAGAAGACGATCAAGTTGTTTGAGAAGTAAGCTGGCGGCTTCTTCGATGTTGATAGACGCAGTAAACGGCGCTGTTTCGTCTTCCATTTTGGGACCAGAATCAAGTAGCACTTGGCAAAAGGCGGCGATTTGGACAGAAGACGCCTGCAGAATCGATTTTATTCCGTTGTACACAACCACCTGTTCCGAAAATGTACCAGAATATAATGATTTACTTGTGGCAGAAACGGGATATTTATTCTAAAATATCTAGAAAATTCTCTCGACAAATAAAGCCATACGAAGTGCCAGTTGGTGGAGTTGTAGTGAACACTTGTGCTTTACAGTAATGCTTTCAATCGGAACTCTTCAGTACAGCGAAAATACGTAAGTGCATACTTCATTTGTGACAATTGGGAATTAAAAATGCGCAAAATATGAGAAAACGTCAGCACGAATACTTTGTTTAAACTAATGGAAAAAACACCTAGCGGAAGATAACTTCACCTCAACAAGAACTGTTTTGATACACTCAGAGTAGCGATGCGAAAGGAGCGAAACCAACTAGTGAACACAACAGTCCTGCATTTGCAAAACCTAGAAACTCCAGATCCAGTATTTCTATACCGCAAACGACGAAAATATCGTTTAGTTTACCAAACTTAAGCTATTAAGCAGTCAAACAATAACCTAAAGTTTGAAATCTGGTTTTTTGTGCTTAGTGTGGATAAGAATTTGAACCATTCAACGGCCAGTGTTGTAAATACTTGAGTTTGGCAGTAGTAAGAAAATGTAACAAACTCTGAAAACGTTGGCAGCACACATATAGACGAATGGCTTGATCAGCAAGAATAACGACGAACACAACCAAACTTGATACATACTATTTAATTTCGGTTTAAGAACTTGCAGAGTGCTAAAAGTTTAGCATCCAGAAACACTGGCATACAAATCTAAGAAATCCTCAAGCAGTATGAGATTTATTGAAAATTGTCATCATTAAGAACAAAAAAAGTGGCGCCAAGTACGAAGTGGCTCTGCAACTTGACATTATCAGTGGCTTGAAAGTATACCCCAATTCACGGCTCGGATGATGACTACTAAACGCGGACTTTAATATTTCAACTCTCCTATTTTGGAGCAGCTAAGCTGCAATTTTAGTCCAAATTCAAGACATTCGGTTTCTAGTACTCGTTTAAGACGTCCAACACGGCAATTTTACCCCAGGGAATACAATGGCCTGTTTCTTGTGAATAGAATAAGCGGTTGATTAGACTCGGCTTTCGGTTAAAATGCGGTGACTAAAAACAACCTGGTGCCTCGTGGGCTTGAGGCTTGAAACACAAAGACGGCAAACGGTTTGAAAGAAACCAATAACAAACACTTTTTCAGAGTTCGTCATCGTCAGTAAACGAGGAAACAGCAACTCACTCTTGTGTAAAACATCTGCCAATTATTGAACGCCCTCTTTAATTGAGTAAGCTCCTTCGCTTTTGACTGTTTGCCGCCTTGCGTTCCTGGCTTTCCGTCTGCTATGCACTTATTGGCCAGGTTTGTGAGTGCTCTGTGGGTCAGCTGTTCTAGACACTGCCTCAGGCCAAAACCAAGAAAGTGGGTGGCATCGTCCGACTGAGAAAGATCTGCCTCAAGAGAGGCGATTATCTCCTCCTGAGAAAACTGGGGTTGGTTGTTGATCTTATTCTTGGGGACACTAGAGAGAAATGTGTATGATTGTAAAAGTCAGCTGGTAGGAATTACAAATGATGTTTAAGTTGATAAGGAAAGCCGACTGACAAATGTTTTTTTCATTAATTTTGTAAAGGTAGAACTCACCCCCTCAGAAAATAAAGGCCTTACGGCGGACATAAGGTACACCAACAAATGACAGTGTTATGATTACGCATGAACTAAATTAGTTTAATTATCTGAAATTCCGTATTGATCAAGACATGCACTACTAATAACTTAAGGGAATTCAACGACGTAGTGAAAGCCAACGAGGTCACGCTTACTAGCAGTACGCTTAGACGTGCTATACCCACTTACCCTAGGACAAGAGATCACGATTCAGCATTTACTGATGATTCAGACTTTAGGAAAGAGCAACGGGAAATATATTTGAAAGCGGACCGTACAGTCGTTTAAAATATTTGAACACCGGAGTGATAAATTAATCAGCATAAGATACCTTTGTTCACAAGACTAGAGAGTTGTTTTTCCGCCAATACGGAAAGGCAAAACACCCAAATTTTACTGATTCTGCATCTCGCGATCAGTTCAAAGTAGCAATCTATACGTTCGACCGTAGAAATTACGACATTTTGCATCTTCTAGTCAATAGCCAAACGATTTTGACGGTAATTCACGAGGGGGGTCGATTTGTGGAAAAAAACGCTTTGCAAAGCAATCGCCTTAGGCCTCTAAAACAACTAACTTTTTCCTAGCATCCTTAGCAGCAGGTGACGCGCGAAGGTTCGCTTTCATGGGCGCCACAGAAGCAACCAACAGGAGGACATAATCCGGGTCGCCAGAGTCGAGACCCTGTTTGAGAGCAGCGCAAAATGAATCGACCAGACAAAAACAGCTGCCCGTGCCGTCGGTCAGGGACTTAATAGAGCTACTTGAGGAACATCCAGCAAGGTAACTTTCAATGAGGCCTGGTGTGGCTCCAGCCTCCTCGATAAGATCAAGCTGTAATACGAAAGAAAGTGCATCGAAATGTCATTCTTCATCAGACATTCAAAGAAACGCCAGAGTCAAAATCTGAGAGTGTGCTCCACTTTCGAGCTGCGGGCAAGGGACTCTTGCAGTTAATATCCTACTAGACGAAGAATGCTGCGATTGACAGCATTTCAACGAATTCTAGTTACAATAGAAGTCGATAAATTATGGCACTTAGCTGTGTATTGAAGTAGCAAATCCATAAGAAACAGGCCTCATGTAAGGTATGCGTTCGATGCATTTTGGGTGAGACGTGTTCCAGGGAGGAATTAAATTAAACTATGACAAATCGCTTTTCATGTAACGTTCAAGGTAGTTCCTGTTTGGCGAAGATCAGCTAAAACCCCATAGTAAGTAAACGCGCTAGAATTCCAAGAACTGATATTTGAACACAGTAGGAGAGGGTTGGCGGAGTGTGCATCCCTGTTACCTTTTCTGAAAGGAATGCTTTCTGAGCAGCAGTAAGAAATTCGACAGCTTTTTCCACGAGATTGTGCTGGAAAGCGAGGCGCCCAAGAGCAAAACTGACACCAGCAACGAGGCGATTGGTGGAAAGGACTTCCTCTTCGGGGGTTTTACGTGTGGATGAAGAAAAGAAGGCTGGGGTTGGTCGGGAAATAACCACGCCTCCTTCGAGGCATTTAAGCAGATCGTGCAATCGTGCAGCCGATTCTTCGTGTCGCATTAAAATGGCGTCTCGGTCGGCACGACTGTCAGGCAGGAAGGCGAGGTCTGGTACTTCAGAGAGACCCGCAACAACGGGCGTCAAGTTGCGGTAGGGCTGTGAGAGTAGACTCTCAGAAAAAGCAACCTAATCCAGAGGAAACAACACATTGGCCATCTGGCTGCAAACAATAGCTGTAAATCAACACACTACAGAGTAAACTACGGCAGAATTCTACACCTGAATCATAAAATTACCTTTCTCCTAACTACCAAAAGTGACCCTAATCAGGTCTGGGACTAAGCAATCACTCGAACACAGCAACGTATGTAAGCTTCACTGTTTATTAGTCAGCATTGCGTCTAAAAATTCATACACCTAGGTTCACTTACAACGAAACAAACGCAACGGCTCCACATCGTTAGTTCGCACAAGGACAAGCCGATAAAAGGCAAAAATGAAAACAAATGAGTGTCTCAAAACCAATCCTTGGTAAAAGCCATTTTTAGAGGAAAATACCCGAAAAGTGCAAGCCTTATATAATTTGGGGAGCCATTGAGTTTAGTGAGCAACCAATTTTGGGTTGTGTAAGGGCTGGTTCAACGACGCTAGATTTTTCAGTACCATAAAAGCCAATTTTAGATCGAGAGTAATTTAACTTTGTGTCTGTGTAGAGTGGCACTGCAAGGCAATGCCACCATTAATAAATCGAGACACACAAATTATGAATATTGTTTAACTGTATTGAGACAATTGACATCTGGAGTCAAGTTTATGCAAATACTATCTAGCATCCCGGATCTCTGTGCAGTAGAAAGCGTCTTCGGACTTCTAGAGAATAATCTCTCTCAGTTATCTGGCGTCTGTTGGAGGCAAATGGATAAACAATCTTTAGAAAAACTAAACTTCATTCTGCGAACCTTAATAATGCCTCAGGTCATGGACATTTTAATTTCCTCCATTTAAACAGTACTGTGGGAGGCGATAGGCAAGAGGTAGGAATCTACATAAATAGAGTTTGGTATAAATAAACCCAGCTTAGACTAAAACCTAAAGGACATTAGTTAAGGCCTATTTCTCTTGGTAATAAAAACTTTCATTCCTTCTCTATGGTATTTCACGATTTTAATCGATTTGGGTTGTAGTTCCGGGGTTAGGGAGCTCAGATGCCTAGACATTGTTTTTTTCATGATTTGCTCGAGAGCCGAACACCAGAAGCATACTTGACCACTAAGAGGTCATTGATTTCCTAGACTCACTACAACCTAATATGAATTACCGAGGGAGGTGTAGGGGACAACAGGTAAGTAAGATCAAACAAGGATACCACCATTTTGACTAACTTTGTAAAATGAAGTGACCCCAACCCACTGGTAGACTGATCTGGAGATGCATGTCAAAAAGGGTTTTGAGCGGGAGTCGCTCTTAAGGGGCCTTATTTGCCGACAAAAAATTGATATGGCTAGCACCCATTCCAAATGAAGTCTAACTGCATTACAGGATATATTTTTATCCGACACATGACTAGAATTCAAGTTGGTTTGTACCTCCAAGGCAGCATGAGTGGTTAGTCACCTGATTTACTTCATTTTTCATTTTTTCTATATTTTAAAGATTTCAAGATGTGATCTTTCAAGATGTTGCCACAGTAACTCAGGTTGAAATAGTTGGAAGATTTTCTTGATTCATGACAGGATGCTGGATATTTTATCCACTTGGAAAACTTACAACACGGTTTTTTACCAATCAAAGATACAATTCATGAAATTCACTCAGTTAAGCAGGCAGAATATATATTCACTTAAAGAAAAAAACTACCATCTGTTTTGAGCAGGCTGGCCTAGTCTTCACACAAAACCTTAACAAGCAGTAGACCAAAAATACTTCCACAAATGATAATATGAACAAAGAAATCTACTAATAATACACTAACATTCCCCTCTGTATTAGGAACCTGGCAAGTATAATGTCATCTAAGGTTGCACTTAACACTCGCTTTCCATGCACGAGATTTAGTCACAGCATTTATGCTCAGTGATTGTCATGGGAACATGAAAAACACCATTCACTAATGAGGAATGAATTACAATCAAATTGGACACTTTAGCAGCCACCCTAAGACTCATGGCACCAACATTCATCACTAATAGATTACTCAATATAGACAACAGCCCTCTAGTTTTCTAGTATTGAATCAAAAGCCGGTCTTCCCAAATCCGGCCACTCGAGGGCTGCACTAATACCATCGGCTCACAATGAAACTTTCAAGCATTCCTGCTATGGCATGAATTCCTTACGGTAGGGGGGGGGGGGCGAGGGGAACCACTCAGAATTCAGTAATAGGGCAATAGGTTATATACAAGTGGCTCTTATCAATTGCCAATTGAGACACCTAACGGTTGAGGATGCCAGATGTACAAGCAACAAGCTTAAATAGCTCACGAATACCAAATGAGGTACCTTCAAAAAGCAATAACAATAAGAGAACACGAAGTTAGGATGAGCAATTAACTGGGAGAGTAATGTACATCAGACAAGTGCTTACAAAATTTGTTAATAAACAATAGCAAAGCCCAAGGGTGTGAAAATGTATTTTTGGAGCTTTAATTAATGCGAAAACATACCTGTAAACACCAGAGATGGTAAGCTAATGCTGCAAAAGCGAGAGTAGGTTCCAGGTTTTCCCATGGGCCTAAATCATAAGGCGTGGTACATGTCCCATTCTCGATATCTTCATCTTTTGCTCCTCTACTGTTCTTTTCGAGTAATGTCAAGAAAAGGGTTCGATAAAGGCGTGAGGAAAGTCTGAGGGGAAGCTCGGTAACAACCCCCGCGAAGATATTTGTGTTAAACTGAAAGGACGCAGCAATCTGTAGAGAGAGGCAGTCAAGCATCTTCGACTTGTCATAGCCAGACTGAGGAGACGTTTCATCAGGAAGACCAAAATCTGAGAAGGCTTGTTTTATGGCACTGTCGGTACCGAAAGTAGAACTACGACGATCATGTAATTCGGCTTGCGATAGGAAATCCCTCATCAATAAGACTCTCGTGTCATCAGAAAGAGAATTGAGATCGGCCAACAGAGTCTGAGGTTCAAAAAGATAAGCCAGCCAATCCTTTCCCACGGTCATTTTTCATACCTAAGATGTACCAACGTTCATGTCAGACAGCATTTGCTGATCAAATTTACAGTTTATAAAAAGAACTGTTCTGAGACCCACGAATGATAGACACGTTTTCGAACGTGTTCTTAAAACACCTGAATAATATGGTGAGGTCTGACAGTTATACACTTGGTTAGTCAGCTGGAAAAACAGGCTGGAACCTACTAAGCTGTTCCTCCCAGAACAATATGACTAGACGAGCTTTTATTTTTACCTAACGTTCTTCGCGTTTGAAGTGTCACAAATTCTCAAATTGAAAATGACGCACTACGTGCCTAAAGGAACCAAAGTGGACAGCGTCTTTGGTATAGTGTACGTTGTCTATAAATTACAAATAGTGCGTAGGAATTTTAAGTCACATTCTACCTTGTGGCAATGTGCAGGAGTGCAACAATGAGGGCCCCAGAGTAGATATAAACTCTGATACTTGAACTACGGGCACCAGAGGCTGAGACTATCTTTCCTAAATTAGTTAAACCTATGCAAACCGTTGCTGTCCAAATTTCAATCCTATTAATAATTTAGGAGAGGGGCTAAGTGCAGCAGACAATCTTTATTTCTACACATTTCTATATGTGAGCCTGTTGAGCACCTTAACGATGGAGAATTATTTACTCAGGCAGATAACGACAGAACCCTATTCAGAAATTGTCTACACAGCACACAAAATTAGTTGTCCGCACCAGCCTCCATTCGCAATATTACCAATAATCTGGAGTTGAACTACGTCAGCCCACCAACAAAACACGTATGATATTAGTTCCGACTCCGAACGAATACCCAGAGTAGACTTGATACTTTCGCGCATTTTGGGATCATTGCATAGAAAGCTGCATAAAGTACACAAGCAAGTGAATGAAGGACACCAACATGACAAGCAGATACACAAACAAAAACTAACCAACCAACTAACTGACCTCATTAACTTAAAATTGCTTGTCTTTTTTCGAGCTCATTAAAATGACCTGTGAATCAAAAAATATCAGGTAAAATAGATATTAAGTGATTTTGAATTAAAAGAATTGCAATTTGGTAACTTTTCAAGAAGCAATACAAATTCCTTACTTCAATAAAAGAGAAATAACAAATATAGACAAATCAACAAAATAAGTATATTATACAATGTTTTAGTTGTATCAGTTTTACTCCTTAGCAGCCAGTTTAGCGCGCTGAACAAAGGATAATATGTCTATTGCGCTAAGTGTTCAGTCATTCCAAGAAATATTTGAAGTAAAGGCAACTTTAATTCCAATTGTATTGAAAGATAACGCATTTAAAAATAGGACATATTGCAAATCAAGATATAGAATTTCTTAATTTCGATTAGAAAAAGTGACCATAAAATCTCTGAAAGAAATGACATAATGAGTGAAATTTTGCTCTGTGTGCATAGCAAGCATTGATTTGCACCTTGCTTAAGATAATCTCTCAGAGTTCGGAGCAGTCCACTCGTAATAGAACAAGGTCTGACTTTTATAATTTCTTATGCAAGGAGTAATTTCTTTAGCAGGAATTAATCAAGATATAATTAAGTGAAGCCTAAGCCCATTTCTCTAAAGTTATATTGAAATAGAATGCCAGAGTTTTTCACAAAAACTCCGTAATTTTGAATGAATTTGTTAGGAGAACAGTGTAACAACATGCCTTAAAGTACCTTTTCTAGCCAATTTTTTGCCTAATGTCTAAGTAATCTGCCCTAAGAGGAGCATTGGTAATAAATAATGGGCTTTATTAGACCAAGTTGAATTCATGGCCTCCAGTCAGCAACCCAGCATCCATGTCCCACTCATTTGCTGAGATGCTCATTGCAAAGTGTCATTCAAACATTGTTGCATATAATCCTCCTTTAGAAGCTATTCAAGCTTTCGGAACAGAGTGTTAGTTAAGCGTATGTTGATCCATCGGTTTCGAGCATTTGTGTTACTTTGAGTTAGAATACTTATCACATTTTATTAAGGAGGGAGATACGGCGGAAAATTTTATTAAACAATTATAATGCTAGTGTACTTTAAGCTCTGTCTATCTTTGCCCCTTGAGCAAGTGCTGCTGCTCGTTATACTGTGCTTCCCGTCCATCTCTGTTTCCTGTTGTCTCTCGGTCTCATATGTATTCCATTCTAAAGCAAACAGAGGATTATCTTAATTTTGCTTGTTCCAATATGCCTCCGGCCTTCTACGTCGATATGGTGGTTCATGCAGAGGGTCGTAGTATACCCGATGCCTAGAATGAAGAAGACTGATTAATCGCATGCCTTAACCACAGGTCAGTCGCTGTCCATCCGTGTCCACCGCGCTGACTACGCCGATTCTTTTATACTGCTCTTCATTCGTGTCCTTCTCCGGTTGGCTGCTTATCTACCTCGCATGCCATTGGAATGCAGTGAGAGCATTAGCTGGGGCCAGCCTAGTCCAATATGTCTGCGCTCCTATACGTCGCCGTGTAGAATACCCGAGCTCTAATAGGTCAAAGATCGGTACAACAAAACAGGCTTTATTGACCAATCAGAAGCCAGAGCCAC
>UXSR01000708.1:0-20358 GCA_900604375.1 Mesocestoides corti
TGTGTCCCTCTGTGTTCCAATGGCGTGCGAGGAAGATAAGCAACCAACCAGAGAACCAAACAACTGAGGTGCAGTATATAATGAGCGGCGTGGCCAGCGTGGTGGACTTGGATGGAAGGCGCCTGACGCGTGGCTCTGGCCTCTGATTGGTCAATAAAGCCTGTTCTGTTGTACCGGTCTTTTCCCTACTAGGGCTTGGGTATTCTGCGTTAGCGTCAGCGGATGCATTCAAATAAGCCGAATCGGACCTCAGCCGTTCTCATGAAATGGTCAACAAAGGCAAAGACCCTTAAATGCCAGCTGAAGGTGTCATGGCTCTCATCCGATGTCCCATACACTGGATCCACAGACATTGTCTGGGATTAGGACTATTGCATCTGAAGAGGCATTGGCAGATCAGCGACGACATAGACGGTAAAAGCCAACAGGAATGCAAGTGGAGAAAGAACTTGCGATGGATGAAGCGGCTCTCCTGCAAGTCAACAAGAGCAAAGTCCCTCGTCAACTATGCGCTTGGGCCACTATTCTGACAGATGTGGGATGTCGGGGAGTGTCGGACTGGATATATTGTTAATCATGAACAGTGCGGTGAATCAAGCTAGAAGCTAAGGACAGCTTTTCTCATGGGGGGAGGCAGCTTAGCGACGTAAAAGGGCGCAGACATAGGGCCACGCCAGCCTCAGACAATTCTCTGTCTCTCTGATTTCCAACGGCATTCGAGGGAGTTATGCAGCCAACCAGAGACAGGTAAATAAGAGAAGCGGTGCACAATGCGCAGTGCAGCCAGCGAGTTGGATTCGGATGGCGGCGCCTTACGTGTAGTTCTGACTTGTGATTGGGCAATAAAACCTGATGTGTTTTATCGGTCTTCTTTATGCTAGGGCTCTGGTATTCTACAATTGTATCAACCGTTGTGCCGCTAATAGGCGCAATAATATTGCATCACGAGATGAGGGAACCCCCTGTCTCAATGAGGTTAAAAGTCTTTTACGGAAGGTCAGTGGCGAATGGTAATTATTAACAGATGAAAGCTACAAAACAGCAGGATTTGCAGCCAGAATATAAGTCACAAGAAGACTAACGATGATAGACGGTTGTGGATTGTATTATTGTGGTGTCAAACACTGCCTTACAAGTCTACTTCATGCTACTCGTCTATGCTACACAAACACGAACTCACGACATAACTTAGCTCAGGATTAATCGAATTACTAGGAATTTACAAAATTCAAAAGCCATTGTAAGCCTACTGTAGACATTGGATTATTTCTTTTGATCGCGTCAATGAGCTGGCATATTACATCTGAGCAACGTATACAGAGATGACAGCAGTTTTTATGTGTAAATAAAAAGAAATAAAAGATGGTTGAGTTTTGCATCAAAATAAAATGTTCTACAAGTTACCGATTGTGTAATGTGCTGATATTAAAAACAAAATTAGCATGACGAGCATTTGTGGACAGACTATGGAAGTAGTATCCGAAAGTCATATTCTATTATAGTATTCAATGCATTTATTTATGAATATAATTTTAAAAAAAAAATCCCAGTTGAAGAGTTCTGATGAATCGGAATTGCAGAAATGTTACTGATGTTGGTCAATATATGTTTAAATTTCCGAATTCCTGAAGCTCTTGTTATGTTAATTTTCTGTTTGAAAAAAGTGACTAGTGCCTTGATTGGGTGGGCATAAAAATGCAACAGACACCTTTCTTTAGTTTTTTAATGTTTGGACTAAAACGGCAGTCAACAAATTGATAACCACATATGAATAGGGATGGTAAGTGCCAGCTAAAACTATACCAATCAATATATCTCTTTTTTCACTGATTTATGCCCTTTTTAGCTGTCGGTCCATACGATTTCGTCAAATTAAATTTTAGGTTGCAGTTGGTCAACAATTACAATTTGAAGTATCAGTAACTTTATGGAATAATATATGGTAATATTCAACTACGTTTTAAATGACTTTCTTCAGGTTTTGGAGGATACTATTTCACTTATGCATTTACTGTTACGTCAAAACGCACTTTTAAGCTGTAGCCAACAATTTTTTTGCGTTTCCTTGATTAACTTTGCCTTGGGTGCAAAATAAAGCATCGTTTGTACACTCACGTTTCCTTTTTTGGTGAAGTTACTTTTTATTTCTATGCCCTCGGCTACTCACTTTACATTTTTCTGCATGTTATAATTTACTGCACTTTTTACAATACTCTAAAAAGTGTACAATTACAAGGTCCAGATTTAGAAGGCAACAGATTTTATGGATAAATGCTCACTCGATGGCAAAAAATATTGATGATGTTCCTGACGCTAAAATAACAAATCAGATTCCAGCGCCTTATTCAAGTCACCGAACCTAACAGATACACGCGAAGACAGCTTATGGGATGTTAGCTGAGAAGTCTTGGGGCGTACAATTATGGGTAATGTACAACTTTAGTAATCAATTATAAAGGATCAAACGTCGAACCTTGTTAAATATCAGGAAACTGGAATCAATTTGCACGAGAAACTACAAAAATTTTTAATCGAAATCGCCAGGTTGCAAGGAGACTCGTTCATTGTCCAAAAGTACACTTGGTATTCGTACAGTTGTGTCTTAGAAGACTATGTGAAAAAGCTTTGATTAATGTGAAGAAAGTTATTGGCCTTGAAACGTCCTATGGGCGAGGCTACAACTCGTTTATTCACGCAATCGCCAAACTCGTCGATACCGAAAATCTTCTTCCCGTTTCATTTAATTTACAAGCGAATGGTGAGATGAAGCAGTCAATTGAAACAGAAAAGAAGAATCTTAAGCAGTGGAGGCAAGAGAAAGACCGTTTTCAATATGAAGCAAAATCACAAGCTAAAATTATTGACGAAGAAATCAGGAGATACCATGATAAATACCGTGAAGTCATCCGCAGCAAAGCAGAATATGAAAAAATGGAAGAGGATAAGTTGTGTTCAAAGTTGGATGTCGAGCGTGTAAGTTCTTGTAATATCTTTCATGTGTTAACTTTCCTAATTTTTATGCCTTATCTACACTTTCTTTTTGTTGCATTTCGGTCCAGAAACTGATAGATCTATCGTGTTCTTTTACAATGTTCGAGGAATCTTTTATGTGTGTATTTCTAGTGGTGCGTCCCACTTTATTCACCCGTAAATCTCAATCTAGTATTGTTATTTTGTGATTTGGTAATGTAAATTCAATTTTCGAATGAGATTCGAAGATCGATAGTTAATTAATTGACGTCTATGCACAAGGTTTTAAAATGATGTCACGTATTCAAAAATCATAAGTATTCACTTTGGGCTAGTGAATTAAATGCTTGAGGTTTTCATAGCTAGATTGAGCAAACGTAGGGTAATTTTAATGAAATATTCTTGCATTTTACAATCATACATTCCCTAAAATATGCAATATTTTTGGATGTCTAAAAAATAACATAACCTTGTAATAGTACGGAAGCTATAACTTCATTTTCTTTCTTAGGACAGTTAAATGTCTACAATCCAAATGTCTGATATAATGCACATTTTTGTTTTGGAAAATGAGGCGTGATTGTACCAGACGCCAATGGTCTTGAAAAAAAAACTTCATTTAGGCTCAAAAGACGCTTTATAAGGCTTTTTGGGTGATTAATTGGTTTAAAATGATTTAAACAGGAATTTGTACACATCCAAATCTTTTACTCTTCCTATGACATTAAGTATTCCTAGATGAAATTATTTTGAGAAGCAATTTTATCAAACATTTTTAATAAGCCGGTCGACGCGCTAGTAAGAACATTGCTTTACAAATTGTGTCAACAAAACAGCACTCGTTCACAATTAGAGAAGGCGTTGTCAGTATTCCTGCTAATTTCATAGTATTTTGGCGTGATTAACTTTGATTTGATTTGACCTGCATCTTATGTCCTTCTAGATACTATCATGGTTAGATACTTTGACGATTTTTCCTTTTCCTCTAACTTTGGATGTCCTACGTGGCCATAAGTGTTTTTCTGCGGCCTACAAAAACACCTAGCTTCTCACCATTGCATTAAAGTAGTGGAGGTGTCAATCGAGTGTGTTGTCAGTGGTTGGGGCTCAGGTAGAGACATCATGAACTACACCAGGTGTACTGACCTATCACAAACTAATTCTAAGTAACTATTTCCAGAATCACCTTGAATGCGTGATTAAAGAGAATTGAAATTATGACAGGGCGTTTTTTCAAACCATAAGTTATCAGGTACGTGCCGTGTAATCCGACACGCCTAAAATCCTGCTCACTTTAGCATAACATTTATGCCCAGGCCGTTCTTTTAAAAATATAAAATGGCATCTGCAACGAAATGCATCAATTTGAGTGTTGTCACTGATTTGCGGTTACCTTAAAAGACTTGCTCCTAACTTCGAATGAACTTTCTCAGATCAATAAGTCCATTCTTTTATAAATGCTGTGCATGAAATATTTCCACATGCTAACTGCACGGTGTTCCTCTTGGTATTTTAAGGCTCTTCAAATGTACAGTCAGAAACATAGTGATTTCAAGCGTGCCCATTCCGATTACGTGGCAGCTTTGGACCAATTTAATTTGAACCGTCGATATCACTACGGTAATACTCTGAAAAGATGGGGCGAAGCTGGTCAAGCACTCGAGTCATTTCGAGTAACAAAAACACAGGAAATAATATCTGTGCTGGTTGAGCGCCTTCGGGTAATGATTGACCGCTTGCTTACCGTTTGCACCGACCTTGAAGTTGCGGCAGCCACTATGGACGCAGAGAAGGTGAGTTCATAATGTGACCCAGATAAGTTTTAGTCTTACCTTCTTCGAGGATATATAGCAGTTGTATTTTGTTATTGTGTTTAAAATCTAAATAAAGTCGTTTTCTCTGAGTTGCGTCACAAAAGAGACATCAACCTTGTTACAACCTGATTTTTAAGTCTCCAGTGCATTGAAGAAGAATTCACTCTCAAAACCAAACCGACAGCGTTTCTCCAGAGAGGTCGTAGTTTCTGAGAAAACCAATAGTAATTTTTAACAGATGACTTATGCGGGAGTAAACCTGAGAATTTAGCGAGCGAGTGAGCGCCTTAAAGGCAGGCAACGTTTGCGTGTGCCTTGTGTTCAAGTCCCGCTACTGCCCCTTTTTTCTACTTTTTCATTTATTTATCGTTTTATATAAAGTATCATTAACATGTTGAGTTTGAAAAGAACAATATTGTGCGCGGTAATTATCACAAAACACGCTAGGTACAATGCATTACAGCATTGAGCACGCTATATGTAAAAGTTTTATCAAGAAGCGTGACTAGTTTGCATTTAAAAATGTAATTCGTTCACCTACTGATTTCGATGTAAATATCTCGCTTTTTGGTCGTGTCGGTGTTTAAGCCGCGTGCTAAAATATCCAAAAAACCATCACAATTCACCGGTAGCAGGCTTGATGATCCCGTGTTAGAACAGTTTATAATTTGAATCGACTGAAGAAGAATTTCGTTATTTTTTTAAATGTGACTGTTGAAAAAAAACGTTAAGTTTCTACGATAAATATTCCCGATACTATGCTTATTTAAGTATTGTAAATTTACTTCCCTCCCAATAATGCCTTTCTAGTGTGTCTGTACCTACATAATTGTTAAAGACGAATTATAAACTTATTGATGCGTGACCACAGTCGACATTTCAAACACCTCCTGTTTGGGAAGATACAATCTTTTCGCTTTTCGTCCTAGATTTATCATCATTCAGGCTGCCACATAGGTGTGACGGTGTGTAGCCAATGCGTAGGTTTTGTGGGATGCTTGTGGTTTGTCACTCAAATTTGATTTCTAGTGAGTGTTTTAGAAGGTGAAGTACCTGAAATTTCGTTCTCATCCTTCTATTCCTCACAATCACTGCAGTTGTATAAATAATTTTCCTTTATTCACGCACAAAACACTTTCACTTCTTTGGCTCTTCGACCTGATGCTATCATTGAACCCTTACAAATCGTGCACTAAAGTCAAAATAAGGTAGAGGGATGCGGCGTGGTGGTGAACCTTTTACGTCATATGTGCAAAATCGCAATTCCACCGCATAAACAGGCAGCTAAGCATGGATGTCTGTATGTCTACGGTACATTTGGGACCGCAAAGTACAAAGCCTATTAGTCAGTAGCACACAGTATTAGCATTTAGCGATGCCAACAGAGATCGTGTGTGGGAAATTTCCAAATAAACCTCAATAGTAGCCCCTTATGGTAGGCAGTATGAATTCGTCCTCTCCAAGAACGTACCGGCTGATATGATGTCAGTGTACGTTGCTGATTGATATATGCGAAACTTGTTGTGCGAATTTGTTGCGGGGTAAACCTGTGTATTATAATAGAGTTAATGAGAACAGCACAGCGTGTCTGAGATAAATGTCCTTTTTTCTATAAATTCCCTGTCATTTGATAAAAATGTTGAGGAACCGAAAACATCAGTTGATCGTCCATTTTTGCGTGTGTTCATGCATATTTCTCATTAACCTCTGCCCATTAATACAATAAAAAGTGGATATCATAAGCACACACTGATGCACTAATAATAAGTCACTTGGTCCTGTTTGCGTCACAGAAAGGTTTTGTTGTTAGTGGTGTAAAAGTCACCATTTGCAGGCCTTTGTCAGGCTCAGTTTCAGTTCACATTAAACGGCTTCATGGTATTTCATCATAGTTAAGGTTTGTACATATAGGTTCTCATTGAGCCATTTCTAAGCCTTTGTACTTTCGTTTCTATCTTAATTTTTTTCATTCAAATAAGTACGTCATTTGATCAAACACGTGCCTCACTGGTCCAATGCCTGTATTTTGCCCCGTGTCGCTAAACGATGTCATGGTTTCCATTTTGTTGAGTTTGCGTTCAATTATTTTTCAGTAGCATGGAAAGACACATAAATGAACAAGTATTCTACTTGCATTACTGATACTATGATACCATGGAACCTAACATTATTCTGTTGATGGGAGCTTTTCCCTGCAGGATATCTGAAACCATTCACATTAAAGTTTATTCCAGTCAGCAGCACTCTTCAGGCGGTTTCTCAGATCGTCTTTTGTCTGATGAAATCGGGCTTTAAGTATTCATTGAGTTATATGTCGTTATAGTCTAAAAGGTAACCGATTTGAAACTGTGCATGTACAATCAACAATTCTTTTGTGGATGCTCCATTTAACCCTCGTCAGGCATCGGGCTGTCACAGCCGTCATAAAAGTCTACAGAGAGTCATGGGATGTATGAGTGGATGAGAGTTTATTTGGTTTGAGAAGTGTTTTTCTATCCCATACTTTGTCTGGTTGCGTTTGGGCATAGAAGGACCTTGTAGAGTTGTCTTAAGTGCGCAAAAGAGGAATCTTTGTAGAAGACTGTCTAGCTTACAAAACTCAAGTGTAACAAATTGACATAATTTGCGTAATCAGCTTCAAGTTTTGATAAGCCAGACCAAATCTGCCTTGTGACATTTTGTCACAACACAAACTTGCAGCGCCACTCAATGTGAATTCGTGGCGTTGATAATTGCACTGAAATTTTTGATCAGCAATTAAATGTGCTTCCGGCTGAATGATGCCTTTTTAGGTAGACCAAATTCACTTTCTTTCTGAGGTGATAAATCAGGGATTTTTTGTATACTGTTATCGAGTAGTTGGTTTTCATCACCTTGTTTACGCATAAGGCATGCAACCCACGCCTATTTTTGTCTAATCAGTTAGAGGTCACGAAGCCATGAGTGATGTTACCTCAAGCAGAATGACCTTGGAGACGAGTCGTTGTTTCCGCCACAACCACCGACACTTTCCTGCTCATGTAGATAGTTCGCACACTTGAGGTGTGCTTGGTTCAAAGTTTGTCCCCCCCTCTGCCCCCCCCCCACCCCCGACCCAGATTCCGATCCGCGTGCTTCAAGCGCGAGAAAATCTGCGTGCCTTGTGCAAAAGGCACGCTTGTGCACGCAACCTGGCGAACTCGTTACAGGTATTTTCCGGATTAAAAAACCTGAAGTAAAAATCGCTGAGCTTCCCGTTCGATGCACTCATGCAGTCAGCAAAGGTCAGCTCCACGAAATCGGTTTAAATAGGCAGATTTAAGAAAGCATCCAGAAGTATTGGCTAATCCTCTTTGATCTGTGGGACGTTTGGCAATTCTATTGGCTTGTGAAGATGGGTTTTAAAGTGCGATGCAGAGAGAAAAGGCTCAGAGCTTCGAAACTTACAGTGTTTTAGACGCTGTAAGTTGTGAAAAGTCTCGATTACTTAATTCATGCTCTATTGCGCGACATCGTGGTGCAAGCGCAAGGCTATAGTCCCCTTGATAACTTATGTCAAATGCCGCAAAATTATGAAGCAGCCTTACTAATTTTGCAAATAATGGAGCACAGATGCATTAGGTTAGTGGCTAATGAGTTCCTGCTGTATCCACTTAAGCCGAAATTTGAACGTCAACACTAACCTTTAATTTTATTCATTCACTCAGTTTTATAACAAGGCACCATTTCCTAATATTATATTCCATTTTCGCTTCGAACGTTATATGGCGTCTTAACTGGCGATCGGTATTCGTAACTTGACGGCGGCATTTAATTAACACGCGCCTATTGTTCGACCATGTTCATGTACAGCGACCTCACTAACTACCACGGCGCTACACAAATTACCTTCTTGGCTTCTAGTGGTGGCGAAACACTGTCGCATATCCCTGGTGAACTTGACAGCACTTATTATAACCTTGGTTAAATTAGAGCAGGTTAGCATACCCAGGTTATCATTTCTGCAAAAGTATATCCCAACGTCGTATTGGAGTATTAGCTGCTGTGTAAAAATGTAGAGCAAAAGTACTTAACAGGAAGTTTTTTTTGTAAAGCGATTTGGTGTTGCTATGACCGATCCAATCACTGACGATTGCGTTCTGTATTACTTTGGTAATAAATGTTTGGTCGGTATTTTAACTTGATTTAAAATTCAAGACTGGCACGATGGCTACAATGACGTGTTCACCTCATCTAACGAGCGTCCACGCAACGATGGAACAGCGTGTTCAGACCTCCACGATCCATTCTGCATGGCAAATTGCGAAGTCTTTTGTACGGCATCTCATTAACAGAAAGTTTAATTTATTCAATCCTTACTCGTGTGATCTTTCAGCCAGCAAGATTAAACTTGTTTGCGTTAGATGGAAACTTCCTGTGCAGTGTGAGACTGAACAAGCGTGACGAATCGATAGATTCTATCTCTTATCACACCAACCAGGCATACGCACTCGGCGAAATTCTAGAAATTGCGAGTGGGGTCTTTTTTAGGCTTCACGTGTTTGGTAAATTTGTTTAAACTACAGAACGAGTTTCCTAAAGCATTCCGTCATAAAGAATAATAACAAAAAATTAGAATACATGGAGCCGCAATAAGGAGACGTTCATCCCCAAATAAGAGTGACCGCTGTAGTGTTTACTATCACCATAACCATTTCGGTTGCTAACTTATTCTTCTAGTATCTATCTGGCATCGGTTACTACTTTTTTCTAATCGCGCTAGTATAATTGTGAAGGTTGTCATAGAAACCAAGTCGCAAATGAATGCGGTTTCTTGCTGAAGAAAGACGAGAAGGCAGTTTCAATCACCAGGTGAAAAAGGTTTTGTCGCTTCCGACTTTTCAGCTCCAACATCTCTTCGCATTACTTGTTAAACTGCCCCTATAATCGTAAATGCTCACTAAATGAACTGTGATAATTGAAAGTGCAGTTTGGAAAGTGAGTAACTTAATGACGATGATGCTTTAGTGGTTACATTTAGCGGAAGCTCGGTCCTCTCACTTTTTGCACGTGTCTGTGCTTATAAAACCATTCAAAGAACTCCTACACATTGTTTTCATCTCTCCTCACTATGTAGGAACGATTTTACCGTGATTGTATTAAAGGAATGTGCATTCAAACAATGTAAGTGGTGTGATGGTTGCCGATATTTACCTTAAGCAAAACGGCGTGTAGAATATGATAAGCTAACAATTTTGGTTCGATTAAAGAATTTAAGTGTTCAGGTCACCCATCGATGATGTAAATCCAGCCATTTCAAGCAGACCCGAATTAACATTTAAGCAGATTTTGTTAAGACATTCCTAGTATTAAACTCAAGCACAGGTAACCACGATAGCTTTTGATTGTCCAGGATTCCGTTGCGTTGATCGAGCGGCTGCGCACGGGGAATGAGCCTCCAGGAGACATTCCCGTCATGCATTTAGAAATCGACGACCCTCCTTCATTTGGTGTACAGTCGAACGGGGCTCATTCTGCGCCAAGCTGCAGGCCACCCAATGCAGAAACCCCGGAGAAAAGCAGCTACTGTGCAGCCATTCAGGTTTCCCTGAAGACAGCCAGCGGCTGCAGCCCCTTCTCTGGAGCGGACCCTCTCGTGGAGCCAACCGAGACTCGTCGCCTTCCCACAGGGTCTGCGGCGCAATTCCAAGGTACCTCCAGGTCTATGCGACGTTTCAGCGTGAGTTCAGTGGGACTAGGTACCTCGGGAAACGGAAATGGACATTCATCCTTCTTGTGGAAAATGTTCTCTCGCAAAAGCAAAGTGCGTTTGCCTAGTTTCCTGGGTAAAATTTGTACTTCGTTCCTCCCCAAATTTACGGGTCATTTTTGAGGTTCGTCTATGTACTAAGGTTGGCTCTGACCATTGACCTTTCACATCCTAGAAAACTAAATCTTTTATGCCTTTCGCATACAATAACTATCCACAGAAGTACCAATGAAACCCCGCGGTTAACGAGTATTCATTTTGTGGTCTTGGAAAGCCCTGTTGAAATTCAATTAATCAAGTCCTTCTAATACATTGAATAGTAAAATTTACTCATTTCCAAGCAAACATGGTGTCATGGGCAGAGGTCATTCCTTATTGTGCATTCGTGAACCAGTTTGGGGTTATGGTTATGCCTTTTGGCGTGGTTTGACAAATCAGCTGCATTGTAGCTTTCATGGCGTTGGTGGCCACACTCAATAAGGTACGATTCTATTGTTCGGTCGATTGATCGGTATTTTTCAGCTATTCGTTGTGAGTTGAGAGTCGCTGATGTTTCCACTGCGATCGTAATATTTTGCTTTAGGCTGGCTGAAGCGAGGACTACTAGCAAGCAATCGTGTTGCATCTATTCCAGGTACAAAATGACTCAATGTCTAGTACAAATAAACACGGGAATCCTTTTTTTACTGTTGCAGTTTAAAAAAGAACAGAGAGTAAATTTAAAGAGTTTCCTTAAGTATTAAATGTTGTGTCAACAGGACTTGGTATGGGATGTAGGTCGCACAGTGTCTGACCATCACAAAGTGGTAGTGGCGTAATATGGCTCTAGTAATTTTCGAATGCAAAAGTTCACCACAGGTGTCTCACAACCCTTCGGCGGTTGGTGTAACCCGAACGAATGTTTGAGTGGCAAATTGATTTCTTTTACTGGAACAGTGTGCAAGTTGGCTCAATCTCGTGCAAGTTGTTTTCACCTAATTCTTTAATCTTTTAATGGAATAAAATCTATGTCTAATCTGGCTCCTTTCACTGGAGTCAGGGTCAGCGTCAGGTAAAAGCATTCGTGTTGGGGTGTTTCAGCGCACTCGGTATGAGTTAGCGCAAGTCAAAAGCTAGTGTCTGATGAAATTGAAAGAGATGTGTCTCACTGGAAGCCACAGCACACTGTCTAGACTTCGTTAGCTGGTCGGTTTGACAATGATTAGTATCAAACAGGACTGACTTTTGTCCTACGCATCACTCCAAATGAAACATTTTCGTTATTTGGTCTGCAATCACCACACCTCTAATTTTAATCTTGCAGAGTATTTAAACTATTTCCCAGAGTGAAATTTTTTGTCTTTTATAAATTCATTGATCGTAAGATAAGCTTGGATAATAATCTAGTTGTTAAAGCTTGGTACCTTCACCTGAATTTAAGCGCATTGTCAATACATTTACCTTTACCAAATGGGAACAAATTTATCTTTCTCTTACTGATTTTCATCAATTTGTAAAAAGAAATAAAATCTCTGTACAGCGTTCATTAAAAAAACACCTGTTGTAAAATTGTATAAGTTCAAATAAATATGGCCGCGGCGCTTCATTTGTCAATACAGACGTCCGGGGATTGCATTTCTCTCAAACACTCGGAAGCCAATCAGACGGGCAATCCAACAGCCATCGTAGATTGTGGAGCACGTGTTTTACGAGGAATGCCTCATGTATTTTCAATTTAGCGAATGAACAATGCTGCCTCTCTTGACGCCACTCAGCATTGGCGGCGTAGCGTTCGCTCGAAGAGCGTCAGCAGCAGTTGGTGGCGGCGCGGGGGCGATGCGGCGGCGTCGTCCGTCGTGTCGACGGCGGCATCCACCGACGGCGGCGCGCTGCGCGACTCGGACATGCGCGTGGCCACTAGCGTCCTGAATCTGGTATTAATGCACTGCTGGTTTGTACCCCGAGAGCCGGGAGAAATGCGCTACTAAGTATTAACACCAAATCAAGCACGTTCGCACATGCTACTGATTGTGATTTCGCATAGCGGAATATGGCGCATAGTTGTATTCCATGATATGCCGTTTTCAACCCTTTACCTTTTTTTTTCTTGCCCACTTTTAGAGTAAGGAATCGGAACGAAAGTTTGATGGACCTATTTACGGGTCCAGAGTGTCCAGGTCACAGTCGGAACGCGAGTCGCTTGCACGGAGGATGTAAGTTGACTAAGTCGTTATACTGAGAAGTTAATAGTAGATATGATGAGGAAATTTTTGATGTGGTAAAGTTTGTCAATGGCATTACCTGATCGCTACCATGCAAATGTAAGTCTATGGACCTTTAAGAACTTTATCATAGGCTTTAAAAATGTAAAAAAGGGAGGCCTGAATAAAATTAAGAGCACGAGGAGTTGGGTGTGACGCATTTCAAAGTCCGTCGTTAAACTAATCCGAAATTTGTGTGAGTGGCTCAAGCACTGCAACATATCTCTTGTGTTGAAGTTGTTCTAAAGCCTAATTTGCATGATAAAAGGCGCATAAGGCAGTGCTAGCCATTTCCTTGTCGAAATTCTAGACTTCGTTTTATGACTTTGCTATGACGAATGTTCCTCGCAGTGGATGTTTATGGCAAGTATTATTGAATTAAGAGCATTTTAGGTTTTAAACTCATTGATTTAGTGACCTCCTTTTAGATGATTACAATAACAGCCATCTTTACAAGCGTGTTATAGTTTTCGTATCTTTGCACTAAAGTCGAAAATTCCTGTCTTAATCATCTTCACGAATTGCCGTAGTGTCCTTAATGTGTGACAATATTCAACTGCAGTCGGTGCGTAACATCTAGAAAGGTGCATCAAGTCACATGGAAAATAAAAAAATTATGACGTGATATTACCGCTAGCATTTTATACATTGATTTTGGTACAATGGCTCTATTTTATGCACGAATACTGGTTTATTACCCGATAAGTGTTGTATAATGCTTGCGAAAGTGTGCAACAATCGTTCCCAGTTTTCATCTTCACAAGTAATTCATCCTTTGTAATAGAGAAATAGTTCACATTGACCACGAGAACATTAGGAGGGCACCCACAGATTCGGGCGACGTATTCGATTCCGACGTGGACGTGGAAGGGCAGCGGTCTCGTCTCGCACTCTCCCCCAGCAGTGCTCCTTTGCCCATGAAATCAGAGTGCCGTGAAGCGGCTCAAAGCAATCCGGAGCTCTCTAGATCGCTCTCTTCACCTTCATCTGACAACAATGGCATTTACGAATCCAGGCCCAGGCCATCCCGTCCATCACCTAGTTCTTTCCAGAAATCGAGCCCACTCGAACACTACGGCCACGGGTCCATCAGGACAGCAACCAACACCAATACCCACCAGTCGAAGGGAGCCATAATCGGAGCGGTTCCTGGTTCGCACTGCCAACGGAGTAGGACGGTGCAAAAGCCCCAAAGAAACATAAGTCCCCACCAGACTGTTCACCAGCCAAAAAGACACAATTGCTCCAATTATCAGTCACGAAAAGCACTAACGGAATCAAAACTACCTCTTCGGTCCAGTGCGAGTGACCTAATCGTCGTTGGAACATGCAAAGCTCTGTACGACTTCGAGAGTAGGTCACTTTTAATCCGTTTACGAAATCGCACCCTTTTTTGAGTATGGTAGAGGCATTTCGAGTTCAATTTCTTGTGCCAACCCAAATAATCATTCGAAACAAATGAGATTTTAAGCAGAGTTTTACCTCGCCTAGTAGGCCTAAATTTAAAGGCGCACCAACAACAATTACAATTTCACAGTATTACTCGTCTGGACTTTTGGCTTAATTCGGCTTACCAATGAACACGTCTCCATGGTAAAATTCAGTTCTGGGCTCTAAATGAACGTATTTTTTTCAATTAAATCACCAATTTATGCACGCAGGCATTTCAGACGTGATGAAATGAAGCCTTGGAAGTTGGTGGCATAAACCCACGTATCGTCTTACACGGAAGATGTGAATGATTAAATTGGTAAAATACTAAACTGTTCAATTTTTTTGAAAAAGGTTAAGCACTTGTTTAAGGTTCGTGGCACTTTACAATATTTAAAACACTAGTTGAGCCGGAAAATAGTCAATTGAGTTAAACTAAATTAATCGCACTAAAATGCCATAAGTCGAATGAAACGTCTTGCTACTCATTTGGACAATTAAGATTTACATAGAAACTGAATTTTGGGCCTCAAAGTAGACGCATCGTCCATGTTGACGCTGCGACTTTACATAAATCACCTTGACCCGCCTGATCGAATGATTTTTGTGTTTGACTAGGAGGCTAATTTTCAGAGGCTTTCATTAGGGCGAAACATGTCTAGTTTCACTCAACACAACCTCAAATCGCTTTGGTGACGACAACTCAGAATTTTCTTTGCTTTACCACCAACGCCATCGACGGCGTTTGCATGCAATTCACTTGACCCTGTTTGTAGTGTCTACTGAATCTGTCTTGATTTAGATGCAATGCAGCTCCATAATAGACTTGTCTCAATGGACGTAACGCATTTTCTTAACAAAATGGCTCAAACCTCAAGGTTTGTTCAGAATTTGTGCAGTATTTCATTGAGCACATGCCATGCGAATATTATGAAAACACATGGCCTTCTAGCCCAGCATCAGCGTTTGAATGCTGGTCAAAATCAAAATTGGCATTAAAGTCTATGCTTAGGCAGACTGCAGAAATCTGCATAGGTACGTTGCCACTTTAACAACTTTCAACAATTAAAGTAAGACCTGCAATAGATGCGGCGTGCTGGGTACCCCTGCATCTTTTGTGGCTATCTCTGATGGTGCAGCTTCTCTTAGGTTCCCAGTACGGCGAGGCCTTTCTGCACTTCAAAGCCGGCGATGAGCTCAAAGTGATTTCCTCAAGCACACGATGGCAGGGCACTCCAGACACCGACGGCTGGATCTACGCTGAGACCATTCAGCACGACGAGTCCGACCAGAGCCTGCCCAGACGAGGTTTCATCCCCGCGGGCTTCGTGCAGCTAGAACTGTTCGCCGAGCCCGCTCCCCTCTCCCCGCCGCGTCGGCGCAAGGAGGAGCCCGCACGGCCCACGCGTGCACCCGCTGAGGGCGCGCGAGGCGAAAAAAAGTTTTTGGCTTTGGGAAAAGCTACCGAACTGTAGTGCCTAACAGTACAGCGTTTGTATAATGTTAGTTATCAATCATGTCGATTCAATTTGCTTTTTTTTTAAAAAATAAATTACCACCCTATCCATGCTTATGCGCCTCCGCCATAACAATATTTTTGGTCTAAGTTGGGATCGCAATAAATTTTTTACGGCACGGTACAACACGAAGTGCCCAAGAGAGAGAGAGGAAGGAGGACTCATCCACTTATTCGATGCCTCAACCAAGTTTTGGGTTTGACACCATGGTTTTTGACCTATACAGTTGAAGTGAAATTGCAGACAGTGAGAAAAGAGGGGCGGTGTGTCGGGGAATGCGACGACCGGGTTAATAAACATTAAATCAGCGCGATTCACAGTGACTTACTTGATCTGTGGAGTAACCTCAGTCGCCCTGGGTGCCATCCAGAGCATGCACGTTCGCTCGCGGAACGACGCCTTCGTACATTACCTTCCGACAGAAAACTGACGGTTTTGACCACTTTGCAGCCATTCACCTTATTTCGGGTTGTCCTTCGTACACCTTGTCTCAAGTTTGATTTGCCTCCTATGATGCAGTTCGCTTTAATTCCAGACTGTCGCTTGCTGCGCCTATTGTAACAGCTCAGCTGTGTTGATAGTCGTGACCTATAAATTATCCTCAGCACACCCTCTGACGCAAGATTCTGCAATTTACCGCCTTACTTTGTGGGCATGGACACTATGATCACAATCCTTCGGTAGCGCTTGAGATCTGGCCCATCACGTATAAATGGCACCATGGCGGTATACAGTAGTACACAAAGTGAATTTTCCCTTTTAATCCTAGAAAAAAGATCATAGTCATACAATTTTAATTATCAACCCTGAAACCAACCTTACACGTTTATACCCACTACAACCATTTGTTTAAGATAACTCAATCGCATGATCGAAGATGCCTACTTAGAATTTATTAACTCTGGCTACACAGTCATACGTCCGAGGACTGCCTGTGGTGTACAGGGCAAAGCAATGCGTGGAGGAATAATATACATGAATGAATAGGTCCTAACAGAAGTAGATATTTTTGGAAAAATTCACTTAAATGCCCTCACAAGGTTTATTTTATTTGCAAAAACTTAGGAATACCAAGTGTCACATAAGGTAGCGGAAAAGCCCCATGATGTGGCAGAGCAGTGTGGGTTGGAGGTTTCAACTAAGTTTGTTTAAAAAGTGGTGGTTTTACAAAAGCAGGTTATCATGTGTGTTAATTTTACCAATTTAAACTAGGCTTTTACTCATAGTTTATTTGTGCAATACAACTACTCTAACAGCAGAGTTGGTTTAAGTAGAAACTTGGATAATAAGTAAGACCTAAACTTTGAACTCAGCAAAATGGCTTTGAATAATTTGTAAGATTGTGGTTGGATGAACCATGCATTAACAGTGTACGCCTTTGACCTGACTTGCGATCAGATCGATGCTCGTGGATTTTGGATTCATTTGTTAAAAGCACAAGTAGGTCACTGTGTCAAACGGCGGACCTGTGTGAGAGGATTAGAAGATCTATTTCGCGTCGAATCTGACCGTGCACAAGTAGGTCAGTGTGCCAATTAACTGCCCAACACAAGAAAGCTGCTAACAACAAAGATTAGGGTAAGTATAAGGATAATCAATTTTAGATTCTTACCCAATAGGAATACTAGACAGCTTAAACCGGTTTTAATTTAATCCCGTTGACCTTACTCTCGTGTTTAGAAAAAATGGGACTCCAGACAGTTTCTTACGCTTATAAACTTTTTTTCAATTAAAAATAATTTGATTAAATTAAATACCGCTTCTTTATGACCAGGAAGGCAACAGAGTCGACAATACCTTTGTGTTTTAAGTAAAGGCTTTGTGATCTATAAAATGTTCATCGTTTAAACTACTTGCTTTTCTGCATAAACAAAATTTTATTGGTATTACATTAAGCCTTTTCAGTTCACTAATAACTGCATTGTATATGTGAAGCTATAGTAACGATCGCTGTAGACGCAGCAGTAGGAAATCAAAGCCAAGATAAAGTATCTAGCGATGTAATATTTGGCTTAAATTTTTTCCCATGTTTTGATTTTATTCTAGCTTCAATTTGTGAATGTTCGATGAAATTCGATCTACTTTTAGCAACGAGTAAACCAATTTTTATGGCGCAACAAGTTTGAATTTTTCCTAAAAATCATATTCAAATACACGGAGGTATGGTAGAGGAATCGGTGTAACGCCGTCTGTACCATCTAAAATACAATTCACGCGAAATGATTAGAAGCTGAGGTATATATTAAAAGAGTTTTTGTAATATGCTTAATATTTGACTGAACTAGAAAAAAACTACTACGTGTGTGAATTACTTTTACAGTTTTTTCAGCAAATTTATTATAAAAATAGAGAGCAATAAATATAGCCCTGGAAATATTGTCCATCTTTTCCTATGATCTTGCTCATTCTCATCAGGTAACGCATGAATGCTGTCGCGAAAGTAGCTTGCGGGCTTCGAGGCAATAACTTCATCGACGAATTTACGCCATCCATCCATTATTTTGAACTTCTAATCGACTAAGTCGTGATGTACTGACCAGAACAATTGGTAGTCGGAAGGAGCCAAGTCTGGTGAGTATGCCATGCGCAGGAGAACATCCCATTCCAAGTTCAAGAGGGTCCTCTAAGTAGCGCGGGCAAAGTGAGGTGGTCGAGCGTCGTCGTGTTGCAGTGTGACGACGCTCACTTACCTCGTTAGTTTGCCGATTGTAGCGTTTTACAGTCCCCGACTGACCAGTTTCCAGGAGTTTGTTTTACTAGATATGCAGGAGAACCTTCTTAGAGTAGATGTCTTGTGTCGGAGTCGATGTATTGGGCTATCCGGGATCTACAGACGGCTTCTTACGCTTGGCACTCTCGTAAAAAGTATATGTTTCATCTCTCGACACTATGTTCCACAAGAAGTCCTTTTTTGTTGCTGGACAAGCAGTGAGAAGCATGTATTCATGCGTTGACTTAGGTTGTGTTTGGCCAAAATATCTGGGACTCAACTTCCAAGTTTATGAATTTTCCCCATTGAATGTAAGCGCTTGGAAATAGCTATGTGGGTAACTCCTATCTGAGCCGCAAGTTATTGTTGCATCTGCCTTGAATCTTCATTCAGTAGAGCTGATAATTCCTCATCTTCGAACTCTTGAGGCTGTCTGGGTCGCGGCTGATCACAAATATCAAAATCACCACATCTAAACCGCTTTGTGTCAATAAGTGCACGTTTAATAAGACATAGTGTCGGCACCACGAACACCTCAACCTGATTTTTATTCATTCTTTCCGGTTGTAATTCGTACAAAGTGCAGTGCCAACTAATGGGCTGTTTATCAGTTGCCATAGTACACTATTCTAGTCCAAGAGGCTATGTAATTCACGTCGACTTGCCGTTACGTGTTCTAAAACCTAGCATCTGATCCCTTTAGAGTCATAAAAGACTGTAAAATACATATGATCTTCACAAATTACATCAATAAAATAATATATATGTTTTTATTAATGTTTTGCTATTTCCAAAGTACTCTTTATTATCCCCTGATGTTTAAAAGTAATCAAGAAGTCCGTCTTCAACTTACTACAATTAACGCCAAACATTTGCATTTAGGCATTGATTGAGGTTAGGCTGTTGACTCATACGGACCTGAGGGGAAAATGATGGGTTGTTCACCCATGTGCAGGTAATGTTACAGTGTGCAGCGGCCTAAATTAATGTGAATGGACACAGAAGCAATCAG
Organism: Mesocestoides corti; assembly: GCA_900604375.1. NCBI lineage: Eukaryota > Metazoa > Platyhelminthes > Cestoda > Cyclophyllidea > Mesocestoididae > Mesocestoides > Mesocestoides corti. The sequence goes on from UXSR01000708.1 coordinate 19,423, forward strand.
AGTGGTATATTTAAAGCACCAACGACCACTTTACTACACAGAAGCAAATGGAAGTAGTATTGATTGCAATTTAATCAAAATCTGGATTCTTATTCAAATTCTGGTCTAAACAATTTCCATCTAAATGGTTGGATAACGCACACTTTTGGAGGGCTTTCAGGGGCGTTCTCCTGCCATCAATGAAAATGGGAAGCAAGATTTTACTATCACCGAATAACGACAAGAAAATGCCTTCCGATTACTTTAATAAAAATGCAATCGACAGTCGCAGCAGAAGTTATGCCTATGCGCACTCATTAATTTCAGGCAAGCATTCTCACATTAGCTCGGATGTTTGGAGTTACGAGGGCATTACAATTATGCTGTCGAAAACCCTGTAATGAAACTCTGTGTAGATGAAACAGTGCATATTATTATGTCGTTACCTTGAAAATCTTTGAATTAATAAAAAAGTACTTCACTTCATAGAATTTAACTCTAATGAATGCAGTCTCTGAAAATGCCACTGATTTATTATTGGTAAATTTGTCACAATTCCACTTAAAGTAATTTTGCCAATTCAAACGAATACCCGTTTAGTTCAATGTTTCTGAATTGACAACATTCAGTAAACATAATTTAATATGGACTTTTTTATTATATCTAAGTCCCAATTAAATCAATAATCTCTATAAGATTTTGCATCATTTTAAAGAGAATGTGACTGATTACAAAGTCTGATGACTCGGAAAAATAAACGATCCTGGTAAGTGACATACGCTGGTCAAGAATGTTGATTGAACACTGATATGGCACACTTACGGTTAATGCTGAAATAGCACAGCCTTGAAATTGTACACGCATTGTCCAATCTCCGTGTCGTACGTCCGTACACCGGACAATTCGGCTGACACATCGGGCTCATTTGCATTGCTTACTACGTTTGTCACACCTTCC
>UXSR01000709.1:0-20287 GCA_900604375.1 Mesocestoides corti
ACGATGGCAAGTACTAAATTTGCATTGGACTGTACACAATCAACTTAAAGTTGTTGGGTCGCAGCGTGTCAGTGGCTACTGCGACAAGCGATTTGACCAATCACGTTAGCCTTGAAGTGATTGGCTTTGCCTGCACCTCTGAGTCTCATGGATTCGCGATTTGGTCCAATCAGATTTTGTGTACAGGCTATTTTACCTGGTAATTAGTGTTTTGTAAAATAATAATAAAGAGAAGACTTGTACATTTCGATAGAATTAAACTACCACAGAAGAGAAAGGGAATATAAGAAATTGTGCAGAATATGCTTGACTTCAATTCAAATGCGAAGTAATTGTCTGGTAATGCCTGCATATTTTGTAGGTAATCCCTGCATCCAATCGAATACTAGTACAACTACTAAGAGATGATGCAACAATGTAGAAAGTGAAGTGTTCTATCGGCTAGACACTTTAGTGCGTTTGTGTTTAACATTGTTCAAAGCTGCCACACATGAATATTCGACCCAACTACTGCAATCTCAAAAATGCGCAGCATGTTTTCATGAGAGGCCGACAATTTTTTACGGTAATTAGTGTTGTTTTAAAAAAAGACTCTTAAATGCGTCAAAAGACAAGAATCAAAAAGGCTGCTTCGAATTCATTTATTCGGAAAACACTTTCAGCGTGTACTTTCTCAAAAACTTTCAGCATAAGTTGAAACCAGGGAAATTTGTTTAAAGTCAACAAATGCTGAAAATTCTTCTCGGTAATTAGTGTCGTTTCAAGAAAACGACTGGTAATGTCACATTGTTTTATCCCGAAATGTAATTGCTGTCACACATGTGCAAGTTGTCATGTATTCGTCAAAGATAGAACTGTTGATTGGAAATCCTACCGGTTGCGAAAACCGGACCCATTTCTGACGTGCTCTAGCTGTATGTCTGGCTAATCGAACCCACATCCAGCCCGCTGGCAGAGCTATAACCTCTGTTAGTTTTTCCGTACTTGAAGTGGCAGCAGGTGGCTGAAGACCGTTGTGAATATCACCACCAGATGATGCAGCGAAACTGCATTTACTGCTGAATTTAAGCAGAAAACAAATAACCTTTACCCATAAAATACATGCGATACGGAGATGGTCTTGTTCAGTGTATTCTAGCATAATTTGTCTTAGTTTAGTGGTTTAATTAAAATTAAACCACTGCTAATTATGTGAGAGAGTAGGATATATTAATTGCGGAATCTACGAAGCTGTCACTAAGAACGGGTGATCAAATTAGCAGGTCTAAGTCGCAAATATACAACTAGCCCTAAAATACAACATGAGTGTTAATTGAGTGCCACTAATTCTAAGTTTTGCTAATATTCGATTGTTAAAATTTTGCAATTTTGAGCTAATCATTAATGAAATGTGCAATTTTGTGTGGGCGCAGCTATGGTCTGTAGAACAGTGCCGACACACCAAGAACTTGCACACCCAGTGTACAGTTGTGTCTTAATGAATCCCACCTGAGGCGTGGCATTACCATGTTACGCTTCACCCTTTCAAAAACTGATGCATTACTTGACCTGGAACCAGGACCCGGTTAAATTTGACTGGTACAAATCTTCTCCCGATACTCCAACCAGTTACGCGTGTTGGCCTAGCAAATGCCACCAATGAGCACTGGGATAGACAGCCGTGTGGAGAAGATTTCGTTTGACATTCCGGCACATAACTGACTGCACCGTGAAGGGAGGGCATTCACTGAAGCCATTTTGTCTCAAAATCCTGATGCGACGCTCCTAATTAGAGGATCACATGCACCATTTAGAGGCAATACTGTCGTGTTTAAAAGCATTAAGTGTCAATTGTAAATAGATCTCACAGTGACAAACTCCTTAACTGACTACTAAGCGGTGGTTTGACGAAATGTCCTAATATCCTCTGAAATTACTTCTGTGGATTACTGCAAACATTGGAATCAGCAGTGGCAGGGTTGTCTCGAATCCTTTAAATTGACTTGGTGAGGCATTATACTTTAGCTTCCACAGTCACGCTGTCCCCAGATTGAGGCCTACATCTTGCTTGTCACTCAAAAGAACGACGTCTTGTGTTCGTTGCACTTCAGTTTTCAGCTCATTTTATGCATCTAACATTGGATGTCACATTGCAGGTTTAGTGATTCAGGTCTGTTTGCGTAAACGCAGGTAATCCCTTGATTTCAGTGCTAAGCAGCATTTATGGAAGGCCTCTGCGGACGCAGTGACAGCCACAACACACTGAGCATTCACAGTTTATCTCGCTCGACCCATTACAATTCTATGCCATTAGACTGTCAGACGTGATTCACATTGAGAATTCCTAGCAGCCTTTTCAGAGGGAAAGTATGCATGGCCTTTCGCCGGAATAGCGTCAGTCACAAGCGACAATGTATTCAACTGCCTCACTTCATTTTCGATTAAAAGGCACCCATGGCAATTGCGATTTTGTTTTGTCTACACCTTACTTGAAAAATGCACAAGTGTTCTTGTAAACAGCCGTAATGTGCAACAAACACAGCATCACATGTATGCGAATCCAGTTCATCATGCCGCTGGTGGAACAATTAGCACCACGATGACATGGTGTGGACGTCGAAATGTCAATGCAGTCAAGGTCATTCAGGTGGCAATTAGCCAATCCGTGACTGACTAACGAGTAAGTGTGCTTGCACGGCAGTTTCATCCCAAACGAAATACGCGAATTGTAGAGGCCGCAGAGACTTGACGTACTTTAATGCCACTAGCAGACCACAACAGTGTTCACCATTTTGCCTTCGTTGGTCGGACAAACAGTGTCCACGTTTCTGCCAAACGGCAAACATGACACGCGTTTTGTTTAAAAAGAAGACTGCATGACATTCAAGTCACTAGACGTTCAATTCACTCCATAAGATGCAAACTAAATTTCAAAACAAATCGAATTTACAAGTCGATTGACTTGGCACTCACGCAGGCCTCGTAGGACCACCTTCAAATTATCTATTACATCAAGTTGGATCTTCTTATCATCGAAATGTTTTCTTTCGTCACACACGTGGTACTTATGCGTCTTTAGTAGAATTAGAACACATTGTGTAAGTTAACCCCCAAATTCCTCGTACTCATTTAGAATTCGAGATTTTGGTTTAGTTGAACCATGACTAACCAAGTTAAACAAAAGAGCCATTTTAAACAAATGTTGATATTTCAACATCAATTTGGAGAATCTACCGCCGTATCTACTAGAGAAGCTTTCAGCAAGTGAACTTTTACGGCCGTTGTCGGTTTCATGCTAGACGGTTCGCTAGTGGTGACAAATTGGACTGCACTACCCGTGTACCCTGCGGCAGTTGAGTCACTTAGCAAACATTTCCACACAATGCTTGACTCTGTTTGAGCTGCACTGCCTGTGTTTGATGTGATGCCAAGAGGCATTAAGGGAATATGCCCTGCTGTTTTTACAGAGTAAAACGTGCGTGTAGCAAATTTGTGCTGTTTTTGCACAACCAAACAAGCAGACAGGCTGCATCTCTGTTGCGTTTGACAAGGCACAACTAATGTGTAGCATTCCGTTAGCTTGTCGTAACACCTCTATCGGATATCTGAATTCGACGAAATTGGCTTCACCACAAAACGCGGAACCCACAAAGTGCTTCCTTCACAATTGCGATATTTCCCATTACGTATGCGGCTGACTGACGTCTGGTGGCTAATTGCACACGCATCGGTGTGATCAGGTTTTTTGTCAGTAACAAATACTTCGCCCTCACGTAGATACTACTTATTGACAGATCCCAACTGAATGTTGAGTTTAGTACGGTAGGTTATACAAACTTACCGTGTGGTGCCTACCTACACTAAATCACGACTCAGGGCCGACAATCTACGTTGACACGGCCTGGCTGAAAGAAAAATGGAAAAAGGTGCAGATGACGAGTAGCTCAGCCAATTTATTAAAGCAGTAGCGGTGTGTGTTGTGTTTACAGGATAACACGTGTGTTTACATAGCTTCTCTAAGCATCGATCTCTGCACGCACGTAGTTGCGATTGAATCGTGTTCGCTCACGCTTGATTATTGCGTTTGCTCACGATTACTAACTGCTGGCTTGCTGCTCGCCACAGTACTAACAGATTCACAACTTTCTGTCACCTCATCAAACGATACCACTTTATTTCGGACTCCATTGATGAGTGATTTTTGTCAGGTTTGTGACAACCCTCTTTTCCGTTAACGATGGCTGACTCCACTACTGTGCGGTATCGTTCAGACAAATCAATTTATGCCAGCTTTCCGTCCTACAGCTCCAACGCAAATTGAAGCTGTAGTTCGCTGCTTGTCGTTTCTTAGCTACGACCAGATGTTGTTACAGATAATATTGACTCGATTGAAACGGTGTCACTACGACGAGTTGCAAGATGTTGTTCATGCACGAATGATCCTCTCAAACGAGGCTCGTCATCGAACACGTCACTCCGCTTTTGCGCTAGGTGACGGGCGTCCTCTTTCAACTTCTCAGTCACGTGAGCCATCTGGCTGCAGGTAACAACGTCGATGACACAATGCCGCGACAACTATGGCCTCGATGGATGAATCTTTCATGAAGCACGAAATGATGCCGTCGCCTCTGGCCAGCTCGTATCAGTCAGCACACACGATGCATGCATTGACAATTTACAAGACCGAATAGACGCAGTGGCACAGCCAACGCACTAACAAAATTCCACGACTCGGCTGTAGCGTTCAGGAAATGCTGAATCTGCAAAGTTAGGCGCTTTGGTGTGTATATAAATGCGCAGTTTCCACAGATTTCCCTAACCATGTCAACAATGCATCACCATAACACCAGTCTACATGAAATAATGTTGCCTTTGTGATAATGGTAACACGCATAGTTAGAGCGCAGAAACCGCCTGTTTGGTTGTGAGAAGTGCTGTCACATCTGAGCTCCAACTGAGGACTGGTGCTTGAGGGAACACAATGTGGTGCCAGTCAATTAATCAATAGCAGGGTGTGTTGAGTGTGCCTGCTTGCGATCCACCTCAAGTGGCACAGCACACACTCCGCTGTTCTTTTTTATTCATCCAATGTATTAAGTAAATTAGTTGTATGTGCTAGACCAAATATGCTTTCTGAAAATAGTCCGCTGTTCTCTACATCTGGTGAATCAGGTTAGCTACAAACCCATAAGGCGTAGCAAGTGGCAATCACTTAACTACCACTCTTGTCTAAATACGCTGCCAAAATATGCCGCACTTGAATTCCGCATACAATAAAAAAATATTTTCCATACTTCTAGGCCATTTACTACCCGATTTTGGCAACATATTTTGTGTGGTTTCTTGTCCGATAAATTAACAGCGACAGCTATGTTAACTTGCAAGATGTGGAATGTAAATATATAAACACGAATGCTGACACAACGGCAGTAACATGACGTTGAAAATCGGGCTACGACTCACACGTGAAATATCGCAAGCCATTCCAAGAGTTAGATATTGTCATACAAATTGAACTTTATTTAAGTGCAAGTCGAATTAGCTATGGTTAGACAGTCCTTCGGTAATCGACTTTGCAATGCACGTTTGTAGAAATGTAACACATGGGCATGTTGGCCAAAACGTGACAATTCGCTTCTGACATTACAAGTTCTGATGGTATTTCAAGGAGACCACAGTAGTCAGGTCTGAATAAACGGTACTCAGTTATCAATAAGGACCAGAAGCCTGGAATAAACAATGAAATCAGACACCAGAATATCGTGTCAATTTTACACATTCAACACACCTTCAATGTCGCCCGGAAATGACACGTATTCCATGTTCACACTCAACAACGTGACGTTAACGGACTAGAGATAGGTCACTAAAATTGATGAAACGCGCAAGAAACTCGTGCCACAGTGTCTAGAAACAATATTAAATTATTTGAGAATATTAATTTTGGCACATTCGAGCAGTCGATTTTGGCATCAATACACCAGACGCACACACACGCGCACTCTCACGCTGGTCCACGATTGGCAGAACCATGAAGCAGCTGCACTCACGACTCGTGTGCATCCTCGACGCCTTAACCGCATTCGAAGAGAGCGTGCCCCATGTGTGTGAAGGCGCATTTCTCGTCAATATAAAGACGAATCGCGTCAGCTGCGTATTCACACAAGCACGCACGTTCGATGGTGAGTGATATGATTGGAACGCGCACTGCAATAACTTGGCTGCAAGTGCCTTCTGCTGACGAGTCTTCTCTTCAAATTCAAACTGAATGTTCCATTCTGTGCATTCGTCCTAGGGTAACATTGCACCTACAGCCGAATCAACCTACAGTGAGCAACCGAATGGTTACATGGAATGCGCACCCTTTGCCAGATTGCAGAGACTTGGCAAGTTTACAGATGTGAGAATAGAGATAAGTGAAACAGATGTAGAGTGTCACTGTGTAATTAAACCAAAGACGGGCACGAGGTGGCGGCACACCGTGTTGTGCTGGCGTCGCGATTTCCGCATTTGGAGCAAGCAGTGACGAACTGTGTGGGACGCAGGTTGAGGTGGCGACGATATGACAGAGAGTAAGTTGCAGTATTGCATTCGATAGAGTGTGTGTGTGTGTGTTGTAGCATAGTGGAGGCAGTAGTGAGGTTTGCGTACACCGGCAGCATCGAAATCTCCATGGACAACGCTGTGCGGCTTTTTCTGCTGGCAAGTAACCTGGGTTCTCGCACAATCACCTCCTGGTGCGCCGAATTCCTTCGACCCAGGTTCGTCGTTTGCTTTGATACCAATAATAATGTATTCCTAAAACTTTTTATGAAGGTGCATTTTGTGGCACATATTTCATCTTAACATACTTGACGTGAATGCGGCCAATAAATGTCAGCGGACGCCGTCGACGAAATAAGTACATGGGCATCAAATGAGAGCCAGGGTGCCGTAGCTAACATTTTATTCGTTGATCCAACCTATAATTGACTAAAACGCCTTTTTCTTTTCAACCGACTGTAGGGTTTCCAGAGAGAATGTAGAACAAATTTGGTCGGTTGCGAATGCAACCAAGAATACGCGCATGATAGACCTTTGCGTGCCATTTATTGCTGCCCACTTCGACGCCATCACCACAGGCGTGAAGTTTCAATCTACCACAGAACCAGACAGTCTGTCGACTTTGCTGAGCGATGATCGACTAGTTGGTGTGGCGGAGGCCGCAAAGTTGCGAGCTGTTGCCATGTGGTTCGAAGCTAATCGCACTGCAAACACGGAGGATTTGACTGAGTTCGTCGGCGGTTTAGATAATTCTCTCGGAGCTATTGATCTTGGCAAAATCACCTCGGATGACTTCGTCGAGTTTTGCATGTCAGACTGCTGGATAAACCTCCGGAGGGAATTCAGGTGTGGTTTTGCTGCAGACATTCAAGCTGTTGTCAACCGCGCTTTGCTGTAGTGTTCCTTTTTTCCTTTTACCCAAGCAGAGATCTAATCAGTAATGCCTGGAAGGAAGTGAGAATGAGGTAAGTTTTACTTTGCTGAATGATTCGCTCCGGCGAATTATGTTTGAACATTTAACGCTATTTTTCGAATGCAATGGTGTTCGTTGCTTTCCTGCTTCCTGTAGAGGACCCACTCATGACTACTTAATCGCTTACACTGACCCTAGTAATGAGGTGACATTCGCCACATCAGAGTGGGAAGAATTTGAGAAAAAAATCTTAGGCAGAAGCTCTGGGGCACAACTTCCGACGGTAGACGTGAATTTTCGACTCACTATGCCATCACGTTCCGAATGCGCAGTTGTCATGTTGAGTGGTGAGTTCACACCCACCCACCCTGTGGTTTAGATCCTGTGGAAGCGTTTCATCGAAGTTGCGTACGGCAGTGTTTCGTTTCATTCTCAGAAAGCATGTACATGATCGGTGGCAGGGATGAGAAAGGAGAAGTGTCGAGGCTGGTTGACCGCGTGGACCCCTTCGACGGTCGCGTCCTCGGTGCAGCGCCGATGGAGCACGAACGCTGCTCGTTTTCTGCTGCCGCTGATTTCAGCGGTCAACAGCTCCTCGTATTTGGAGGAGAAAATGGTACGACTGAAATGTCATCGTGCGAGAAATTCGACTCTGCAACGAACAGGCAAGTTGGTATTACCGCAGAAAACGCGTGAGTTCATTTTATTTGAATAGTTTATGAATGAAAACAGGAGAAATTGACAAAAGAAATGGCAGTTCGACACACGTAAATCGCAAAAAGGAATAAGGGTATTGACAGTCAGATCAGAAGTCTATCAAGCCCTGCTTGAGCTGATAAGGAGACTGAGGTTACATTCGGTTGATGATGGCTTTGTTTTTTCCCATTTAAGATGGACTCCATTGCCAGATATGCCCACTGAACGTTCCTGCTGTGGTACGGCGATCGTCCCCGGTGTGGGCGTCGTCGTGGTTGGCGGGTACACATTTACCCGTGGCGCATTGTGCACAGCAGAACTGCTCTCATGCAGCACGGAAGACAACGGCGTCGAGAACTGGTCGTGGCGCCAGCTTGCGCCAATGAGGAAACCTCGCTCACATCCTGGTGTTGCCTACTTCCGCGGTCGCGTCGTTGTTGTTGGCGATGGCTGGAATGTCAACAACGGTGTTGAGTGCCTTCGTCTTCCTGCTGATGACAACGATCCCGGTCAGTGGACTCGACTTCAGACACTTGAAAAGGCCACACCTCAGACAAATTCACTAGTTGTTTTGAAGCATAGGCTTCTTTTGGCAGGTAAGAGCCCTTCACGTGATCGCCGCACTAACGAAATGGGATATCTGTAGAGGTACTGGCGAACAAATGGATTAGTTGGTTGCATGTGTAGCCTCACTGCACATCCCTAATGCACTTAAAATTCAACAGATTTCCTCATTTTGTTTAGATCGTGACGGAAAGGTGCATGAATTTTTTTTCAGCATCTGATTCTCGCGTAAGCACAGTAAATTTAACAACTCATTTCCAAATATGCATGAAATGTCCATGTGACCATTTTTACTTTAATCGCTGACACTGGAGAAGTTTACATGGAAGCCGATTTTCACCATTCAAAACGTTGCCTTCCTACAACTTGCAGTGCTGCAGAAACAGCGTCAGTCGTTTAGCCAGGATTCGTACAATTAGAGATGATAATAACAATCCTTTACTGCTATTGACATTGTAGTGCAGTGCCTAATGTATTAAATTCAGTAAATAAAGATTGCAATGAATTGAATACGCAGTTCGTAACAAATAATTGTGATTAAGTGAGACTAAACTGAAAAAAACCTTTTTTTCAACGACAAGGCAGTTGGGTCAGAAGAGTGTTGTGAAAAAAACGTTAGACAGTTTGGAGGTGGTGGTGGATCATAGTGACCGTAGCGATCTCTTCCAATTAGCAAATTGCTTTTTCTCATATATTTTGTTAATCACAAGGCCGTTACTCACGATTAGTCAGCAGTCGAAATGCTAGTGCGCTTACAATTCACCGTGGTCGCTCTCTCGTTCACAGAGTCTGAAGTGTTTCCTGCAAGTTGGCAGCAGCTCATCACTAAATAACCCTTTAACCTGCTCATCGAATAATGCAAAGCTATCGTCTGGTTGGGTGGGGAGCGCATTTCACAGGTAAAAGTAGCGTCGCACGCCAACGCCACCTATGATCTTCATTGGTGGCATTTGAATGTAGCCTGTAAGTGCAGTTGTTAACCGCTACTCAGAAAACAAATGCAACTTGTTAGTTGAAAATGTGTCATTGAAGTCAAATTGTTCACAGCAAGAACGCCAAAACTGTTCACTGTGGTATGAAAAAAGCTAGATGGTGAAGCAATGTCTACCAGGAATTTGCACAAGTTTAGTAATACTGAAGCCTTTTATATACGCTTTTAAAGTGGCTATAGATATATTACCGAATTCTGGAAACAAGACTTAAACCAGGATTAGACAATGTGTGTTTAGCCTTAAAGCAATCAATACACATTACATGCATATTTTGACAACATGAAGGTGGCTGCTTTATCGCTGCATACCTGCTCGACTGGGCAACCGATAATGGGATAATCGATTTACGAACTTTGTATATCAGCAATCACTGGCTGGCTATCCTACCGCGCTCTGACACTCGATTCGCTGGTCTGGAGATGGCAAAATTGGAGACCTAATTAGGTGTAGACGTCAGAAGGTGTGTGGCTACCCGTCATGGGGTGCGTTCGTAGGTCAAATCACACTTTCAGGGGTTTTCCTAACACCACTCCGCACTGTATGACACATTAACCTGAGGTTGCTGTCGTAAATTTGACATGTCAGCATAGGAAATTGCACGGGCTATTCACAGAATTCTCACCATAGCAGTGCTACCAAAGCATTTATTACACGCCTTCCACTCGGCCTTCGATATATAACACATTTCTGTAAATGAGACCACGCGTTGCACACAGCCCACAAGAACATACAATCCTGCGATAACCTCAGCCAGTGAAGTCAACTGTCACTTTCACACGCGAGAAAACGCCATGCACGACACAACGACACCGACTTCGTTGAACTCTGAAGTAAACGCCTGTGTCAGCGGACTTTTCGGTCTTCTGCTTCATCATCGTGTATAGCAGATAAGCGGTATCGCTACCAACTCGATTGCTGCGACGTGGTTTAAGACCACATGCTGGGGCCCACAACACTTTCTACCTGAATCGTGTTCTTGACGTTTTTAAGGTGGAGAGTTAAAGTGTGTTATTTTTTAAATCTACAAAGCTGTCATTAAGAACGAGTGATGAAGAGAACTGCGTAAAACGGCCTTAATTATTAGATATTCAATTATGTCTAAAAACAAAATGTTTTAAATAACTGCCACTGATAATATATTTTGCTACAATTTGATCGTTTTAATTTTGTAATCTTCAGTTAATGATTAACTGACATGAACAATATTGTGTGGGCTCAGGGATGGTGTGCAGAACATTGTCGACACACCAAGAACTTGCACACCCTGTGTACAGTTGTGCCCCAATTAATTCCACGTAGATCGTGGAATTAGCATGGTACGTTTCTCCAATCCTGAAAATTAAATTCCAGGGGTATAATTCTTTAATTTCTGCGGTCATGCTGTCCCCGGAAAGAAGCCTACCCCTTGATTGTCACTCAATGAAAGGTTGTCTTGGGTTTTCAGCACATCTTTGGATGTCACGGTGCAGGTTCGCTAATCCATGTCTGTTTGCGTAAACGCAGGTAGTCCCATGATTTCAGTGCTAAGCGGCATTTATGCAAGGCCTCTGCGGACGCAGTGACAGACACAACACACTGACTATTCACAGTGTATCTCCCTCGACCAATTACAATTTTCATGCCACTGAACTGTCGGAAGTGGTTCACATTGAGATTTCCTAGTAGCCTTTTCAAAAGGAAAATATGCATGGCCTTTCGCCGGAATAGCGTCAGTCACAAGCGACAGTGCATTCAACTGCCTCACTGCATTTTTGATTTTAAGGCACCCATGGCAATTGGTTTGCGGATCCAGTTCATCATGCTGCTGATAAAACTATTAGCACCACGACGACATGGTGCGGACGTCAAGATATCGATGCAATCAAGGTCACTCAGGTGGTAATTGGCCAATCTGTGAATGGGTAGTGAGTAAGTGTGCTTGCACGACAGTTTCATCTTAAACGAAATACACTAATTGTAGAGGCTGCAGAGACTTGACGTACTTTAATGCCACTAGCAGACCACAACAGTGTTCACTATTTTGCCCTCGTTTGTCGAAACAGACATGGTACTTATGCGTCTTTAGTAGAATTAGAAAACCTTGTGTAAGTTAACTTCTGAATACCTCCTACTCATTCGGAATTCGAGATTTTGGTTCAGTTGAATCTTGACAAACAAAGTTGAACACAAAAGCCATTTTAAACAAATGTTGATAATTTAACATCAATTTTGAGAATCTGCCATCGGATCTACAAGAGAAGCTTTCAGCACCTGAACATTTACGAACTGTGTCGCTTTGGTGCTAGACGGTTCGCTAATGTTGACAAATTGGACTGCACTACCCCGAGTACTCTGTAACAGCCGAGTCACCACACAAACAGACAATGCCTAACTCTGTTTGAGCTGCATTGTCCTTTGGATTTTATTGAGTTTAACGTGTGTATAGCAGATTAGTGTTATTTTTGCATTCCCAAACATAGCAGACAGGCTGAATCTCTGTTGGGTTTGATAAAGTGCAACTAATGCGTAACATTCTGTTTGCTTGTCGTACCACCCCATCGGATATCTGAACTTGACGAAATTGGCTTTTACCACAAAACGCAAAACCTACAAAGTTCTTTCTTCACGACTGCGAAATTTCCCACTACAAATGTAGCTGACTGATGTCTAGTGTTTTTTTCACACGCATCTCTGTGATCCAATTTTTTTCAGTTAGAAATACTTCGACTTCACGTCGATACCCCTTATTGACAGATCCCAATAGATAGTAATGTAAAATTTCCGTGTGCTGCATATATTCACTCACTGACTCTGCTACAAAACGTCATTTGGGCAGTCTGATGCACAAAATACCGTCTTCGTCCCTGTTATCTGTATTGCTTCTCTTCTCAGGGTGCGTGGGGACTGTTAACTAGCAGGAATGCAGGACAGCGCTGACGATTTCACTGCTTCTTGTTACCCCGTCAAACGAAACCCTTGAATGTAGGCTTCATTGATGGGTGATTTATGTTGAAGTTGTAACAACCCTTTTTCCATTACCAATGACTGACAGTAACGCTGTAAGCTTCGGTTCAGAAAAGCGCATTTTCGCAAGCTTTCCGTCCTGAGCGTGAAAATAGCACGCTAGACCTCCAAGTTCTCACATGTCATTTCTCATCTAAACAGTGTCACTTGAAGACATCTACAAGTTGAAAGATGTTGTTCACGTACAAGCAACCAGCTGGAACGATGCGCGTAATCGAACCCGTCTCTCTGCTCTTGCACCAGGTGACTGATTACCTTTCCAACATCCCTGGCATATGAGCCATCTGGCTGGAGGTATCAAGGTCGATGACTCAATCCAGCGTCAATTATGGCCTCGATGCCTCCCGGTTAAGACTAATGGCATAACTTCGATGCACAGCTCCGACACAACATTGGAAACACTGACCGAACTAATTAACGAATGGATCTCTCAAGAAGTACGGAATGAAACTGTCACCTCTGGCCATCTCGTATCAGTCAGCACAAACAATGTATGCATTGACAATTTACACGTCCAAATGGACGCAGTGTCACAATCATCGCACAGATAAATCTCCACTGCACTCTTGTGGTGTTCAGGGAATGCTGAATCTGCATGAACCAAACCACAATGTCGTGAAGCAAAGTAGGCGCCTTAGCGTTATTCAATTGCCCAGTCTCTACAGATCGCCTTAATTATGCTAACAATCCATCACTTCGACAACAGTCTGCATTAGAAAATGCTGCTTTTGGGATAATGGGAACATGCATAGTTGGAGCGAAAAGGACACCTATTTGGTAGTGACAAAAACTGCCACATCTGAGCTCAAACTGGAGACTGGTGGTTGAGAGCACACAATATGGTGACAGTCAATTAATCAATAGCAGGTGTGTTGGGTGTGCCTGCTTGTAACTCACGTCAAGTGGCACAGCACACACTCCACTGTATTTTTTCTCCATTTGATGCAGTAATTTAATTAGCTGGTCTGTGCTGGTCGAAACGTACATTCTGGAAATATTCGGCTGTTCTCTGCATCCTAGTGAGTCAGGTTATTTACAATCCTCTGAGTCTTAGAAGGAGGCATTCAATTAACTCTCACTAACTTCTAATTACGATGCCAAAATATGTCGTATTTGAATTCCGCAAACAGTATCCACATTTGAAGAATCAATTTTGGTCCCGAAACAGTGAAACTGGAAAACAGCCTTTGGTATATTCGTGGTGTCGTTGCGAATAAACGTTATGCGGTCAAGAACTAAGTAGTACTTCTTATGCTCTCATGAGGTCTGTAAAATTACGGTGCAATGACTGGTAGCTTGTTTGAAGTTGCTGAAAATACAGCCGAAATCTCACGTCTAGAATGTGATCAGCGCCTTATGTAAACACCGAACTACATCCCAGTAACATGCGTGCAGTCAACTTAGATGTCGTCTTTTCAAGTAGCAATCAGCCTTGTCTGCTTAAAATAGATTGAACAGAGTCGTTTAGTTGCACGATAACAGAAACAACGCGCAAGAACAATTCTTGATTTGTATAAGTGTCAGTTTTGTACCACGCTTAAATTTGGCAATTAGACAATTTCAGCAGCCTACGTCCGAAATTGACATGTTGCACTAGTGATTATAAACAGGACAGACATATATAATTCTGGTGGCATCAACTAACTCGCCATTCAGCAATACACAAGGTTGACATTTTGCCGTATATACTTATTAACTTGACATTAGAATGCAGTTTTATAAAATAGTATGGCGTCTAAACAGAATGCACCACAGAGGTTGACATAAAATGCACTCTCTGGGGCACAGATGAATGTACTTTGGCATTTTCTATTAGCAGATAGTCTGAAATAATTACGGTTTAGGACAATAAATTTTGGAACATAAACCAGTTTTCTAATGTTTTGTGAATATAAGCAACTTCCGACAACCATCTCAAAGGGCGTAAGCGATTATAGCATTTGCACAGCCTCGGCTGATAGCCTCAAACGGCCAGTGCGCAAGCATTCACATAAGTAGACCTTTTATCTGACCATGTGGTTTACACTTGGAAGCACAAATTTAGTCGAATATACTTCTAGCGTTTTGTTTTTAAACAAAAGATTGAATTCATCCACTTGTTTTAAAAGTTGCACAGTTCTTTTAAGGACTACATTTCAAAATCTGGCTGAAAAATTCCATAAATAATGGTCTTTTGAAAGATGACCACATTTAGTGCAGAATTGTAATGTCAACCGATATATGCCCAAGCAGATATGAACCTAATGAAACACCCATGTGCTTACTTGGGCATTCCTGTCAATATCCGAACTTAGAAAGATGTTCTAAAAACGCTGAAGATTTACACATTTGGTATGCGAAGCATGCAATTAGAGCAGGATATTTCTCACTTGGCACCAAACACTGTGCAAAGTGTGTGACAGAGAATAGAATCAGAAAGGTTGAGTGGAATGTATTGTGGTAATTTGCCGTGCTGAATCCAGTAGCGTCCTGTCATGGTAGAAATCGATTGTTGCGAGCGTCAATCACACACATCCTGCTCGTCATTGCGGTCGACTATCAGCCGATTCGTTATTGCTTTTTCGACGGTAACTTAACCAGGCTAAGCATAAGCAGAACAATAGAAGTAGCACTTGCGGTTTTTTAAGCAATTCCAGTTTGGGTTCAGATCACGCTTGTGATTTCGTTCATGTAGTATTTTCTGCCTTTTCCAATTTTGCAAACTTAATTCTTACAATCTAAAAATCAGACCTGCAAACGAAGCTTTCATCCAGACAGTTATCTAATATTGACCAATTGGACTGCACCACACCGAGTGCTCTTCAGCACTCGAATCACCATTCAACTAGCGGTCCGCAGTGGTATCCAATTTGACATTGATGTGAGTCATCGATTTAGTCTAAGTTTCATGCAAAATTATCGCACGGGATTATGCTGACAAGTTGAACACTGAAAATTCAAACACGTCTCTCTGCCATTGCTCTAGGTGACTGGTCACCTTTCAAACTTCTCTGGCACCTGAGCCATCCGGGTGGAGTTAACAAGTTCTATGACTCAATCCCGCGCCGATTATGGCTTCGAAGCCTTCCACTTAACACGAATGGCATAACGTGGATGCACAGCTCTGACAAAACATTAGAAACATTGGCCGAACTAATTGACGAATGGATCTCTCAAGAAGTACGGAATGAAACTGTCGCCTCTGGCCATCTCGTCGCAGTCAGCAGAAACAATGTATGCATCGACAACTGACAAAACCGGATGGACGCAGTGGCACAATCAACGCAGAGTTAAAATTGCACCACTTCCTTGTGGTGTTCATGGAATGCTGAATCTGCATGATCCAAACCACGATGTCATGAAGCGATGTTGGCGGCCTTGGCGTTATTTAAATGCCCAGTTTTAAGCAGATCGCCTTAATTCTGCTAACAATGCACCATTTTAACACCAGTCTGCATTAGAAAATGCTGCTTTTGGGATAATGGTAGCATGCATAGTTAGAGCGCAAAAACCACCCGCTCTGTTGCGGCAAGTACGGCCACATCTGAGCTCCAACTGACGACTGGTGGTTGACGGCACACAATGTGGTGCCAGTCAATTAATCAATAGCAGGGTGTGTTGGGTGCGCCTGTTTGTGATCCACCTCAAGTGCCACAGCACACACTCCACTGCTCTATTTTAATCCATCTGATGAAGTAATTAAATTAGTTGTCTGTGCTAGGCAAAATGTACTTTCCGAAAAGATTTGGCAGTTATCCACGTCTAGTGAATCATGCTAGCTGCAAACCAGTAAGACGTAGCAAGAGGCTTTGGGTTAATTACCACTGACGTCGAATTGCGGTGCCAAAATATGTCGTATTTAAATTTGCACACAATAATACCATTGTTTCCAACACTTCTTTGCTATTTACTTGTTGGTTTTGGAACACGTTTTGTGCCTATTTTGTCCTAAATGAAAACATTAACAAACACGTTAGCTTGCAAATTGTTTAGTGTGATCATGGAAAACGAAAGTCGACATGACGGCAGAAACAGGACGTTGGAGTTCGGGCTACCTACAATTTGGCGTTTTTATAACAATTCGACCTCTCGCAGTGCTTGTCGAACTAGCTATGAGTAGACAGTTGATCGCCTGTCCACATTCCAAACCACATTTGCAGACATGTCACACACAGACATGCTTGCCGAAGTGCGATAATTCACCTTTGACGATGCAAGTTCTGGTGGTATGTCGAGGTGACGGTAGTAGCCAAGTCTGAAAAAACGCTACCGTGTTAATTGTAGATGCATGCAAGCAGTCACAATTGTTGTTTTAATTAACATCTGCAGTTTCGTGTGCCTTTAAAAAAAGAGTACCTGGGGCTCAGAGATGATCAAGGAACTCTTCTCGTCCAAACTTACTGTGTTAAATCCAAAAGCGTTGTCTCGGCATGAAAATCGATTTTAGCGAGACTCGAACACCTCACATCGTCTCCTAATGCGGGCAATTCTCGCCTTATTCATTATTGCATTGTTGGCAGATACGCAAGCATTCTAAACGGAATGTGTGTTTGAAATACATTGGCTAAACATTCGACGGGCAGGAGGGCATGCAGACACGTTAACTTGCCGTAAACATGCAACAGCTCGACATCACTAAAAGCAGTAACAAATAAGTACCAGAAGCCTATAATAACAAATCACATAAAGAAAACAGACTGTCAACGCCCCTTAAATGTCGCTCTAAGATGAAGCCAGTTCCATATTCTCACTTAACTATGTGATTTTATCGGACAAAAGACTGCTCGACAAATTTACAAAACGCGCAAGTAAATCGTGCTAAAGTGTTTAAAGCTAGTGCCTAATTGTTTGGGAATATCGATGTCAGCAAATTCGAGCAGTCGATTTCAGCAACAGTTCCCCAGACACATGCATGCACTACCACGCTGGGCCCACGCTTCGCAGAACCCCGAGGCAGCTGTAGCGTCACGTCTCATGTGCGTCCTCGACGCCTCAACCGCATTTGACGAGAGCGTGCCCACATGTGTGTGAAGGCGCATATCTCGTCAATGTAAGACCACGCGAGACACGCGCGAAAGACGAATCGCGTCAGCCACGTATCCACACAAGCACGCACGTTTGAGGGTGAGTGCTTTGATTGTAGCGCACTGCATCAACTTGGCTGCCAGTGCCTTCTGCAGACGAGTCTTCTCTTCAAATTCACATTGAAAGTACCCTTCTGTGCTTTTGTCCAGGCGTCACATGGAGCTTGCAGCCATGTCGATCTACAGTGAGGAGCCGAACGGTTACATGGAATGCGCACCCTTTGCCAGATTGCAGAGACTTGGCAAGTTCTCAGATGTGAGAATAGAGGTACGTGCACCTGAGGTAGTGTGTTAGCGTGAAATTAGACCAAAGACGGGCATGAGGTGGCGGCACACCGTGTTGTGCTCGCCTCGCGATTTCCGCATTTGGAGCAAGCAGTGACGAACTGTGTGGGACGCAGGTTGAGGTGGCGACGATATGACAGAGAGTAAGTTGCAGTATTGCATTCGATAGAGTTTGTGTGTTGTAGCATAGTGGAGGCAGTGGTGGTGTTCGCGTACACCGGCAGCATCGAAATCTCAATGGACAACGCTGTGCGGCTTTTTCTGCTGGCAAGTAACTTGGGTTCTCGCACAATCACCTCCTGGTGTGCTGAATTCCTTCGAACCAGGTTCGTTGCTTGCTTTGATACTAATAACAATTTATTCCTAAATCGTTTTATTCAAGAGCCATTATTTGCTCATATTCCATCTTATTAAACTTGACGTGATGGTTGGGTAGTAAAAATAGGCGGCGGAAGAAAAAGGGAAATGGGCTTCACATGTGAGGCAGGGTAGTGAAGGTATCATTTTATTGGTTTATCCCACCTATAGTTGACTAAAATGCCTTCTTCTTCTCAACCGATTGTAGGGTCTCCAGAGAGAATGTGGAGCAAATTTGGTCGGTTGCGAATGCAACCAAGAACACGCTTATGATTGACATTTGCGTGCCAGTTATCGCTGCCCACTTTGACAGCATCACCGCAGACGCCACGTTTCATTCTACCACAGAACTAGACAATCTGTTGTCTTTGTTGAGCGATGATCGACTAGTTGGTGTGGCGGAGGCCGCAAAGTTGCGAACTGTTGCAATGTGGTTCGAAGCTAACAACACTGCGACCAAGGAGGATGTGACGGCGTTCGTGGACGAAGACGATGATACTCGTGTTTCCACCTTCAAGGACCTCGTTGGTGCCATCAATCTTAGCCAGATCACCTCGGACGAGTTCATTGAGTTCTGCATGTCAGACTGCTGGATAAACCTCCAGAGGGAATTCAGGTTTGGTTTTGCTGTAGACGTTCAAGCACTTGTCATCTGCGCTTGGCTGCATTGCAGTGTTTTTTCTTTCACCCCTACAGGGACCTAATCAGTAATGCCTGGAAGGAAGGCAGAAGTCGGTAAATTTGTCTTTGTTAAAAGATTAGCCCTGGCGCACTGTGTTTAAACAGTTACCAGTATTTTCGAAAAGAGAGGGTGTTCGTTTATTTCTTGCTTCCTACAGCGGACCCATTCAGGACTACCTAATCGCTTTAACGTACAATTGGTGTAACGTGAGGTTTTGCACATTGAAGTGGAAGAAAATTGAGAAAAACATCATTGAAAGTGATATCGAAGAACTTTCGAGTGTAGACGTGAATTATCGACACACTGTGCCATCACGTGATGGATGCACAGTTGTCGTGTTGAATGGTGTGTTCACACCCACCGACACTGTGGTGTACATCCTGTGGAAGCGTTGCAGTAGAGTTGTGTACGGTGGTGTTTCGTTTCATTCTCAGACAGCATTTATATGATTGGTGGCTGGAATGAGGTCGGAGACGTGTCTAGGCTAGTTGACCGAGTGGACCCTTTCGACGGTCGCGTTTCCAGTGCAGCGCCGATGGTGCAGGCACGCCATTGGGGTTCTGCTGTTGCTGATAATGCAGTGAACGGTCAGCAGCTGTTCGTATTTGGAGGATACGATGGTAAAACCCATATACCGTCTTGCGAGAAATTCGACCCTGCGACGAACAGGCAAGTTGGTGTTACCTCAAACACGATTGTGGTCGTTTTATTTAATTACGTTGTGGATGAAATCCGATGAATGTCGGTCTTAAATGCACACGCACTAATTTGGCAGATGATTTTTTGCAATTAAAAAACAGGAAATGTCACAAATAAGATATGGTAATTCGTCACACGCAAACCGCAA
Organism: Mesocestoides corti; assembly: GCA_900604375.1. NCBI lineage: Eukaryota > Metazoa > Platyhelminthes > Cestoda > Cyclophyllidea > Mesocestoididae > Mesocestoides > Mesocestoides corti. Next base: position 19,925 of record UXSR01000709.1, read on the forward strand.
CAAGGTAAAAGACTGTTGACAGCTTGTGTCACGACAAACACGAGTTTGGTCTTTTTATTTAAATGTATTGTGTGTAAAACCCGATGACTGTCAGTCTTAAATGGACTAGCGCCATTTTGGCAGACGATTCGAGCATTTAACAAATCAGCAATACTAACAATAGAAAATGAGAATTTGTTACACGTAAACTGCCACAGTGAAAAAGATTGCTGACAGTATGGTTACATGTTCAACTTGAACTGTCAGAGATGAGGTGGCATTTGGAAATATTGGCGTTGTTTTCGCCCACTTAAGGTGGACTCCATTGCCAGATATGCCCACCCGACGTTCCTTCAGTGGTGCGGCGAGAGTCCCTGGCGTGGG
>UXSR01000710.1:0-20278 GCA_900604375.1 Mesocestoides corti
ATGCAGATGGCAGGCAGAGCCGGCCGTCGTGGCGTCGACTCCACGGGTGCGGTGATCGTCATGGCCAACAGCATCGGGCGCATTAAATTTGCACTCACGGAGATGCTAGTTAGTCATGCAACCGAGTTAAATTCTCAATTCAGAGTCACATACTCAACGGTGCTTAACAACACAAATCTCGGTGACCTCCAGTGGCCTCCACAGGTATGCAAAGTTTCGTCGTGGTGGACGCATTTCATATTCATGTTTACGAATCAGCCTTAACTCTGATCTCAACTAGGAACTCGTCAACCGGAGTTTCTTGTTTGCGTCTGGTGATCCCTATAAACGCGGATTTGAAAAAGAGGAGAAATTTTTACGAGAAAACATCGATTTCACGACAGTGTTCAAGCCACCATCCCAGCCCCTGATAGTTTCGACAGTAGTGTCAGAGACGGCGGTCCCAAATGTCGTCACTGGCAATTCAGACACCGCGATTCCTACCTCGTTCACTCACGTTCGGTGTCCAGCGCACCCTCTTGACAGCAATGCCTCGGCCTTGGCCCCATGCATTGGAGAGGTAGCGAGGTACTATCAGGTGCGTTTAATGCTGGCTCCATTATCTACTCCGTCGAATGTGATGTCGGGCTGCCATAGTCACACACTCAGCAGTCTGTTCCCACGTGGGACGGTGTTAGGGTGTTAGGAATTTGTGTGGAAGAATGGGGTTCTAAAGTTTTCATGCCCAGTGGATTATCAGACATTTTGATGCTACTAGGATTGCTACCGATGGCGCCAACTTTCTGAAGAGTGCGCCGTCGCAGCGGCGAAACAGCCCAAAAGGATACTCCGCAAAGTCTTCGCACCCGGTCGTCTTGTTCTCCTTCAACTCTCCACAGATGATGTTAGGGAGGCCTCACGGTACTTATACGGAGGAAGACTGGATGCTGTCGCTGGCTCCAAATGTCTTCCTAAGTGGGTCACCATGGGTGTGGTCCTAAATATGTGCAGTTCTACACTAGAAGTAGATTGTCAGAAGAGATTTACGCCCTCCGATGTAAAAGTAAGAATCTTCGTTTTTAACCGCAGTCACACATTTGCATAGGCAACAAATGTGTCAGTTATGTAGTAAATTGCTGATTAATCGAGAACACTTTGATGCGTATTGGCACTTTTATTGATTCCTTGTTGCAGCTTACCGTGCTCACCTGGCGACTTCCACCTTCACCAATGGCCGATCGCACAGATGCGATTTGTGGTACCCAGAAGGCGAAGAGCGAGGAAGAGGAGACTATTCTTGAGTTTTGGGAAACGCGCTACAATCCGCGGCAAACGCTGCGACATCACCAACTGCCCATTTACGACTCCATGGTAAATTGAGTGGATGAACTGCCGGGTTGAATACGTGCTCTTGGGTACTGTGTGTTTATTTCGGAAGTGGTAATTACTGTTTATTGGATTGTAGACAAGACGAAAGAGAGCATTTACGCCTTTCCCACCACAAATGATGCCTGCCTACTGTCCCGAGGTAAGAGTACGCCCTGTACTGCATACGTTGCAAGGAAGATGCATTCCAACATTATTAATGGACATTATTATCATGTAGTCTGAAAATGACAGCAGACGGCGTCTTGTTTATGTCACCCACGTGCCTCTCATGGCGGTGCTGGCAGTTTTTGGTGATCGAGTGAAAGGAAGCAGGAGGGGCAGCTTCGTGAGAAATGTCGTCAGGGAGTCAAAATATTTGCGTGAGTCCGTCGGCGCAACGATGAACGAGGAGGTTGAGGTGGGTGAGGACGATGAGGTGAATGAGGCAGAGGACCTTCCTCATGTTACCGCGGTCAACAAAGCGCTATTTGAGTGCGCTCAAAGGCGTTTAAGTGGCGAAGTGGTAATACTGCCTTTGTGGCAATGTCTCGGCTTGCAGGTACGTCTCATCCTCCTCACTTTCACTGAACACTCTTGAATGGGTAAAGACAACCCATATTGATAAATAATGCCATTATCAAGTCTTCCTCATTGTACCGTGTTTCTCTCACTTCAGGGTCCAGAGGTGGAGGAATGGATGACACTGACGAAGAAGTTGAGCGGTCCATTGAGTAGCAGCAGTAAACTGGTAGCCACTCCTCAATGCAGGGACCCTATTGGCCACTTGAACCTAGTCCACAGGAACCTTCGTCGCCTCGCAGCGATTGAGTGTATATCTGGGGAGTTGGAGAGCCGACGAGATAAGGTGCTGACGCAATACGGAGCTCGAGTCGCCGTCCTTGAGGAGCTGGGTTTTCTCGACACGACGTCAACGCGACCTCGGTGCCTAACACGGAAAGGTTTGTGTGCTGCTTATGCTGTTGTCAAAAGTAATTGATGCCTAGATCATGAATTTAGGTTTATGAGTCCAATGTGCAAGTACTCACGAGTATACCCTAACGTGTATATCGTCATGCTTTAGGGGTTGCAGCCTGTGAAATTCAGCAGGTGGGCGTGCTTGTGTGCGAGATGCTCTTTACTGGATCCTTGAAGCACCAACCACCAGCTGACCTGGCTGCCTTATTATCATGCTTCGTCCGCGATTCGAAAGTAAAGGTAGCACCCCCTCCACCTGTTCCCGACCACTTGAAGCCCGCTGTACAAGAAATGCAGGAGACGTTGAATCGGGTGAGAATGCATTGCCAGACCACGCCAAACGCCCTAATCCTCTCCATCTGAAAATGGCCATTTGTTAGCATGACTTGCATTTTTCGCTTGGATTCTAGATATTGCGAGTGCAAGAAAAACATGGCATTTGGGATGAGGTGCTTGACGCAGACGTGAGTCCGAATCTCGTGGGGGCCACTTACGCCTGGGCTTGTGGTCAGCCATTTTCCGTCATTGTCCGCATGACCGGCGTCGCAGAGGGCCACCTGCTTCGAGCCTTCCAGCGACTAGCTGAGTTGCTAAATCAGGTAGTCAGGGCTTGTCGTCGTCTCGGTGACGAGGCACTAGCATCGCGCGTCATCGATGCACACCTCGCCATCAACCGTGACATGGTCCGCATGCCGTCGCTGTACGTTGCAGATGAGATTCCCTGAATGACTCGCTCAGCTTTGCTCGTCCTTCCCCTACGTGACCTGTTTTGAGACTTTTGCAATTCCTGATCACTCAGATTTACGTATTTTAAATACAATCCATGTAATTAGTGATGGGTTTGTAGTGCTTGTTGGTTAAGGGCCAGTAACAACCCAAGAACAAAGTAAAGACAGGTGACGACGAACACGACCGTTTATTAGCGTCACGCCAGTCAAGTGTCTGCGTGCGGATGAGTACACGTGCGTTACAGGTGGCTGCTAACAGTAATCAATAAAATAGAAGTGAATCATTAGTACAATTTCGCCTGCAGGCACACACCACTCCCACTAGATGGCTGGAGCTCCACCACGGGGTGTCTTGACACCTGTGCAAGTTAGTCTCATCACTATAAAATCACAGTTGAATGAAGACTGCCGACAAACATTGCAAATGTTCAGGGTGATCTGTCCGAAATGTCTTGTCATGGATGGTTTTGCACCGTGGTGGTGGCTGTCTAGAAATTGATGTCGAAACTTGTGTATACCTCATTGAAGGTAGCTCGTAGCGTCTAATTCAGATGGATCTTCCGACAAAGCGTTTCCAAGGTGACATTAGCAACTTTGATGAAGTGGTTGTGTCCACTGATCGACGCCTAAACGCCACTCGGTTTCTGATGTCGGACGCTCCACATTCAGCTGGTGGTGCTGTTTTCACCAGACTGTTTGCATAGCGGTTCAGAAGTTTGCCAATTTTTAAGGACGTGCTCAGTTATATCTGCTAAGGCATTTTGCCATCAGCTATTTCTTGTTCCCGTATGAACATCGGTGATTGAAAACCGAGGTCACGAGTCTTTTATTTTACTGAAGTTTTACGGTTTCACATGGAACGAAACACTTGCTTGTGGCTGTACCACTGCTCCAATAACCAGTTTAAAATATTCCAGATTTTGCCTAATCATGTCTACACTTGGTGAAGGAGCCAGCACTTCGAACACTGAGCTTGGCCGGCTGTAGATCGAAAATTCAATTCTTGGACACAAAGTCGCTCAATTCGACGAAAGTGGAGTTAGCTCTTATCGTGCCTGTCACAGATGCGTTAGGGCGCTTGACATAGTGGGGTTAGTTCCACGGAAATGCGTCAATCGGTTACAGAGCATTTCAAGCTGTGCCAAAAGGCGCTTTGACCCATGTCTTCTTTTGCCACTTTGGCAGTACAGACCACTGCTTCCGTTCAACAGATTTAGTCAATTTGAACTATCCGTGATGCAGTTAGATGTCTATAAGGTGGTTCATCAAGACTATCTCCACGTATATGGGAATCAGTCTGTGTGTAAGCTGACAAACTGGTCGTTTGATATAATGGAACCATTATCTCCACCGAAGTCGCGCTCGAGCATGAACAAGTCCTCAATGCAACCAAGGCAGTGCTCCCAACTTGCGAACAAATGAAATTAATGTGGTAAAATTTTGATTCATTTCAACCATTGCGTGTGCTGGTCCTTCAAGTTCATCCGTTTCAGTGTAATAGACACATGGACAAGGCGACATTCGCCGGCCATCTAACAAATCAAGTCTGATTTGTCGAGGCCGTCATTGACAGTGCTCACAAATGGTAAATTGAGGTGCAAGTTCGCCTCTTCCGCACACATGTAACTCTTGATGTCAAAGTAAAACGAATGTTTTGACGTATACGTATTATTGATAATCGATCGACTTGACTAAATTGAGCCAACTTTGCCAACCAGAAAGTGAAATTTTACAAGGACAGCATCGAAATCAATATCGGTTTTTTTCTTAGAGCCAGTATTGTCATTGCAAATAATTGAGAAGGGGAACTGTGCTCGCAAATGTCGATTGAGGTGATCACACAGTATCACATGACTGCCAACGATCACAGGAGTAAATCCGTGTTTCGAATGGTAAAAAGCCGCCAAACAAGGCAGCAGAATCAGTTGGGATGAATGATGCAGAGACCCGTGGAAATAAATCAGGGGCACACGAATATGGCATTTCCTCAGCGTCGCCGTAACAACCTGCATCATTATTATCGTCGAGGGCAGCTGTCTCCGAGGCATTAGCCTAACTACGGATAAACCAAGATGTCAAGAGCTACACGGACACACGAGACTAAACACTGTCATCAAATAATTTGACCGAGACATTTTATGCGAAGGGCCTCGCGTTGACAGTTTAACAGATGATTGGTTCAAGATATTTGTGATAACGCCGTTTGCCTTGACAGGTGAACTCTGGACTTGACCAAAACACTGCATGAGTTTTAAATTGCCACAACAACACACTTATCCAGATATAGGTTAACTGTCAGAAATGAATACTCGCCTCGCAACCAATTATACCTATGCCCGGCTTCCTTGACTTAGTCCTTATTGTCCAAAGTGGTCAGCACTTCCACGACGACAGGTGGAACATCTGTCATGTTATTTTCGTGCAACGCTTTGTTTTACTGCAATGGTATTGTTGGAACACTATGCAAAGTCACAACTAGTGGTATTTTACCGCATTTGATGTTTGCATTTACTGTTAACTCTGCTTACCGTTGTAATATTAGTCGTTGTTTTGGAAGACCGCAAATGGAATTCAGCGTATCAGAGTCCTTATTGGTGTTGATCGAATTTACGATTCTGTATCCGTGTTAGTTGTAATATGTGAATTCTTACGTGCTCTCCTTCTCACAAATCATCCCTTCCACTTTGCTATTGCTTAAAGCAGGGCTGTAAACGTGTGCAATCACTGCGTCGCTTACGCGCCTCTACCAATGTCCAGTCGTCGACAAGGGTTAATTTTACCGTGCATCAATGTTTGCATCAAATAGTCTATTAAAATGAAACATGGCTACCATAAAGACGGTAGTAATGCCAGAAGAATCTACATCTGAAGGCATTGAATTTCGTTGTCTGGTGCTAATTGTTGCTGCAGCAGCAGCAGCAGAACGACCAGCCTCGTCTCGTCTATCCAACATAGAAGTTGCAGTTTGAATTATTAACGTAGTACACCATATTAATGGAAAATTCGATAGCAAATCGAGGCGCAGTCAAATCGAATACCCGTGTTTCTGGTCGCCATTTGTTCACAGTAAATAACTCTTTACTCACATCCAAAGGCACCAAAATCTGACATTTTGGACTGATCAAGTAGTTTTCACTACGTGGAATTTAAGATTTTCTTGCTGGAGGATTTTCCTTGGCCCTGTGGTGACATCTCTGAGTACTTAAAAAGGTTTTTGGAGTGGCGTGCAATCACCATTGGATGACGCAACCTGTGAACACTTATTATATTATTTCAATCCGCATGAGGTGAATATTGGCGCCTAAATCGATTCAATTGTAGACACAATGGTTTAATCATGGTTTACGCCACTTACATCCATGCTATTTTAAACCATGTGGTTACAGTAATACTGATGTATTACCTCGCTACATGGCGTTGCCTTAACTAAATTTCAGCCAAATTGCTTGGAGTGCATCAACTTGGCAAGTTTGTGGACGCTCGTATAAATACCGTCTATGGTATTGTTGGAGATTCAGCATTGCCAAGATTATATCTTTCAAGATATTCACAATTTTCTATTATCTAACGTGTTTGCGCACACCAATTTGCGTATTCATATTCCCCGCCTTCTTCCTATTGGTCCATGAGTGTGCGATTTTTCTGCGTAACGGGTGCTATTGTAGAATACCCGAGCCCTAATAGGAATAAGACTGGTACAACGGACCGGCTTTATTTACCAATCAGAAGCCAGAGCAACACGTCAGGCGCCTTCCATCCGAGTCCACCACTCATTATGTACTGCACCTCAGTCGTGTCCTTCTCTGGTTGGCTGCTTATCTTCCTCGTATGCTATTTGAACGCAGAGAGACACGGGATTGGCTGAGCCCAGCTGGTTTAATATGTCTGCGGCCTGATCCATCGCCACACTATTTTATTTCGAAATTTCAAGTTCACAGGATTTCGCAGTGACTGGAACACTAAATTGCCTTGTGTTGCCATGGTGAAAACAATGCTGATTATTAGCCTAGTCTTTGACAGTTCCTCTAAACTCAGAATTGAAATATGCGATTAGCCTCAAAATTATTCATCCACAATCAAATGTAGCAGGTCAAACTTTGCCGCAGATTAAACTCTTCCACGTCATTTGTGTTATTTTGTCATACACGAACTTTTTTCGTTCTCACTTCTGACAAGATCCGAGAAAAGTTTGTTTTTTTGACGGGTGAGGAGAAATAGCTGTGGAAACACGATTCACTAGGTGTCATTCTGTCAAAATGTGTAGAATCCACGCATCGAGTTTGTGTACAAATGCAAGTTGCTTTAAATGACGAAATGCAGTAATGCGCAGATTAACATCCACCTAATCAATAAGTAAGTTATAATCAATACTGGCAGTTCACCCAGAGCGAAGTCTGGCGTTTAAACTTTTCGAAATCAAACAAACTATCTGTGAGTGGCCTTCGAGCAAAAGTACAAATGCATTGAATATCCTGTTTCAGTTCCAAAACTCACGTCGTGCTTCAATACAAATTACATAGCATGGCGGAAAATGACTTTGTACTTTTTATTTTGGATATGAGGCGAGCAGCAAGCCAGCACAGTTAGCACAGCTTGCAAATGTGAGCGTACACAATTCAATCGATTTTTCGTGAATGCACTGTAGTGGACAGACAGCCACCGCGCGTGAGTGATGCGTGCACCACGGCCAATGGCAGATTTCCAAATTTTCCGCACTAAACAAAACGCTCTCCCATTTGAGCTCCCCATTCACAAGTAGCTTCAATTTGAGGATACTTTTTAATTGGATTGAATGCCTTCCTTTTGTGCTTTCGAACCCATACATTTCAACGACAGCGGAGCGCATCTTCCGAAGCGCTTTTTCCATCCAAGCTGGCTTCAGCTCTTTAAACATTCGAAATCTACCATTGTTGAAATGGGACAAAGCATATACCCCAAGTAAGCGCATCCGTTTTGATGTAGCCTCATAAATGTTACGTTTCAATGAGTTTTCGATGATTAAACCTGTGGCGACCGGCAAGCCAGCACAGTTAGCATTTGTGAGCGAACGAAAATCAATCGATTTTTACCGTGAATACACTGTATTGGACAGACAGCCATCGCGCGTGAGTGCAGCGTGTATGCTTGCCCGACTGGATCAATGACTCACCCCCTTCGTTATTGGTTTTCTGTTAGCAGTCGCCTGTAACGCACGCGAATCGATACGCGCACCGAAGTTACTGACTCGATTTTACACGACTCGACTTGACTGGCGTGACGTAAATAAACGGTCGTGTTCCCTGTCGACTCTGTCTTCTCTTTTCTCGGGTCGTGACCGGCTGTTAGCTATAGGGTTGTACGGTAGTGCTAAACTCAGCCGCTACAAGTTGGTGACCCCAACATGGACCATCAAGAAAGCAAGCTTTCGATTACCCTAGAAGGGATCAGCCTAAAACAACTTCCATTCTGCCTGAATTCGCCGTTTTGGAAACGTAATTTCGTGGCGCTAACTTTGTAAGCCAACATGCTACATACCCTCACCTCGTCTCTACTCTGAGTAGCGAACTGGCCAACGAAGTTTCAGACGTACTGCTTCACTCCGACAACGTCTTTCCTTGCAACCAGTTAAAGGCGGCGATCCTGAAGCGTACGCAACTGACCCCATCGAAACGCATCACTCAAGTTTAATCCCGCGATGACTTGGGAGATTTGAACCTTACCCAGTGACTCCTGATGCGAATCTAGTTCCGGGCCCCCGAATCTAATTTAATTTTGCTTGACACAAGATGGATTTGTACTTGTCTGGTCTGAACCGAATTCGGTGTGGAAATTACGCCTTTTCTGCTTAGCCCATTTAGGTCGGTTTTAAAATATGGTCTTGTTTAAGTGAAGAACAATTTCTTAACAGTCCGCCAAGCTCTCCTGATAGTTCCCGGTACAATGCAGCTGGCCTTTGACCTAGAAAGATGTCGTGGAGTAATTTTTACTGTCTAGCTCGTCTTTGAATTTTCCTTGTTACCATGAAATCTACCCACGGTTATCGTTCTAACTAACCAGATTGACGTGCCTTTAATCTCGTCATCACATACTGTCTCAATTGCCACGTCGTTTGATTAACTGTGCGGAAGTGTGTGTATGAGTTAATTTTCAAAGAATAGCTTCAGTCGTTGTTACAGAATGGACCAGAATCGTGCGTTTCGATGATCGCGTTGATGGGTAGCAGGAGAGTACCATTCACTGCGATGGATGGGGCGCCTTCAGAGCAGGCATGAGGAGAGGCCTTTGTCGTGCTCTTGTTTCCACACTCTTCAAAGAACGTCGTGGAGCAGGCTTCGGTTTTGGGGATCGGGAAGGTCTCACAGAGGTTCCGAGCGTGTTGCATTTCTTCGAAGCGTTCTTGGCGTCGCCACTTTGCTCGTCGATTTTGGAACCATATCTGCAAGAAATTCACACCCGTCAGCAAGACGTACGCAATCGATTCGCTTGTCCTGGAAGAAGACTTACCTACAGGTCATTTTGAATAGACGGACAGTGGAATAGTTAAGCTCATTACTGCATCTTATTTGGCCGCGGTTTAAAATCTGTGTGGCGACCAGTAAGCCAGCACAGTTAGCAGTCGTGAGCGAACACAGATCAATCGATTTTTTTCCGTGAATATCGATCGATGGCCACCGCGCGTGTGTTTGCCCGACCGTATCAATGACTCACCCCTTTGTTATTGGCTCTTGTCAGCAGTCACCTGTTACGACGCACGCGTGTCGATACGCACACAGAAGTTAGTTATTCGATTTTACGCGACTCGACTGGCGTGACGCGAATAAACGGTCGTGTTCTCTGTCGACTTTGTCTTCCCCCTTCTTGGGTTGTGACCGGCTGTTACCCATTGGGTTCTGTGGTAGTGTTAATTTAGGCCCTACACCGGCTTTACAAGAATCATCACTTTGTACATCGTCAGCCAAGGTTATTTGTTACAAGATTTCTTCAACGTGGTTTGAAATGCACTGATTTGATTGCTTGTTGCACTGAAAACGTGTTTCAATATTGTTCGCCAAGATAACAACTATGAATTTCCCCTACCTGGAAAAATAATATTTAGTACAAACATAAGCAGAGAACAGAGGCATGAAATGAACCTGTATTTTGAAGTGTTATTCAAGCTCTTTACTCTGATTCACCTTAGGTATGAGTTTAATTTGCCATGGTAACATAGGCTGCTAATAAAATCGTTATGGTAATTTGTTCTGCATTTGGTCGGACATTAATTTGTCCAACTCAAGTGAACCCATCAATATGGGCCTGATATCGATCAGTGTGGAGTTGCAACACGCGTAATTGATATTTTATATCGAACGTGTACAGGGTGCATAATAAGATTTTCGAATACTTGCCAATGGCTCACTAATAATGATGTCAAACAGGACAAAAGTGTAGGTGGGTGGACTTGGACACGCGTGCGTCGTAACAGGTGACTGCTAACTAGAGCCAATAACAAAGGGGTGAGGCATTTATGCAGTCGGAAACCACTTCAGTTAAATGGTATTCGTATCTGCGAGGTCACAGATACCTTTCAGGAGTTGATGGAAAAGAATTGTGTCCATTCAGGACTACATGATTAATTCACGCATCCCCGTACGATTCCTACAAAGACCAGTAGTAGGTGAGCAAATGCTTTCAAAACGAATACCACAAGCCTTTGTCATTCGAATCAAAACCTCTACGCTCATTGGTTAAGCCTTTACACTGAGCCCTGCTTTCTAAAGCGAATTTTCTGTGAGTCGATTATCACATTTCGTCCGACTCATCAAGTAAGCCAAACCTAGTAAATCTTGAATATGTGCCGTTGTCACTTAGGTAACCTTACTTGGCAATCGTTTGCTAACCGGGTTTACTTTTTTGACTGCTCACATTGGAATTATATTCATAATAGCATGATTTTTCGGTGTTCTGCTTGAAGTAGTTCCTCGGGAACACAGCCTCAGTTCCTCGCTAAGACTCACAGGGTACAGACTCGAAAAAAGATCGACTTATGTCGGACGAACCTTAGTAGAAGTTGTTCTGAATAAATGATCGCGGTAGACGAAATACGAGGTGTTTTCACAGCGAGAAAAGGCTCTGACCAAGGCTTCCACTGAATTAGTTTCACTCGGTACTCGTTGACTTGAGGTTCTCTTCTAGTTTCAGATGTCGTTTCGAAGCAGACCTTTTGAGCATTTTAGAAGATAATGCGTTACACTACTTATGGATTTCAGCATGTGAATTTCTATTTTGCAACTAAATTTTGTTAGGTATTACCTTGAAATACGAAAATTTTCTAGGCATTGACCATCACCTGTTTGGTTGTCATCTACTGGTATATAGCCTATAGATTCATCGTGAAATCCTTCAAAATTGGGATCGGGGAACCCCGACATTCAGTGCATTTTGCGTCCCTTAAGCAAATAACATTTTTGGATAAAATCTCCAAACTAAAAACTCACGAACTAAGCAAACTTTTTTCCCAGTTACGATATGCCATGCACACAGAAACCATCAACTAGAATAATTCAAACGGAGGGCAACGCACTGTCCAGTGTTTGAAGTTATTTAGACTGTGGCTTGATTTGAGTCGTGGGTTTCATCACCGGACGCATAATGGCGCCATCAGCATGCAAATTAAGTTAAAACTTTCTAACTTAATCCAATATTCTGGCACTTAACTATTGCCACATGTTCTTAGTGTTGACTGAAATTCATAATAAGGATTCGCGCCAATTTCGAAAATGTGGACTCTACATTGTACAAATTGAAGTTACGCTTTATTCCAATTGGTTGTGAAAGGCACCGATGGGGATCAGGGATTCTCCATGATGGCTCATCGCCGGTTTTCGCCAGTTTTTACACCAATCCCTTAGCCAGGCTGTGTTAGCGGGTATCACCCCCGGACGCCCTACCGACGACGCCATCTGCATTTATCCAAGGTCAATCATGACTCCCCGTAAGTGTTGACATTCTGAAGGATTACTGGGTCTTCGGCTGAGACGATAAAAGCCTCCTGCATGAAGTCTTGTCTTGCAATGCATGGGAAGGACGATTCTAGCGTCAGACAGGGGATCTAGGTACCGGTTATCTGAGTAGGTGTTCCCATGGTTACGGGTAAACGTGGCAGATGCTGGAATCTGCCGCAACGTTTTTTGCGAGAACATCAATCAGAAATTTATCCAAGCGTTTACATTCGAACATTTGACAAGATATTAGCGTCCAGTGATAGAAAAACGACTAGCTGTATATTTTTTACCCCAAAATCGTTTCTCGAAGGCTAAATTTTTTTCACACGAAACCAAACTTTTCCATTCGCACGTGTATTTATTAAAACAACCTAGATTTTCAGTTGGGCTTTCTTTCGTTGCAGCAGTTAATTATAGTGCTACGTGAAATGTGGACATATCTTCCACCTTCGCCTTGCTAAAGGAATAAAGTTACCTTGAGTACGCTTAAACTGCTTTCGAGTAAGCTGTCACTAAGAGAGCCAAATCTATGGTAATTTAAGACGGTATGCGAATTCTAGGTCAAGATAAAGAACTCCTACCTGAATCCTTAATTCCGGTAGGCTGATTTTGGCTGCCAAATTCTCCCTGTTGAAAAAATCAGGATAGTGGTTAATTTCAAAGGCCTTCTCAAGCTCGTGCAGTTGGAGCGTTGTAAATGTGGTTCTATTTCGCCGAAAATTTTGTAGAAGTTCGCGAGAAGTTTCCCTGTTTATGTGGACTCTGCGGCGGGATCGTTGAAAGTGACTTCCCTCCTCACAGTTCCACTCAGTAGTGCATTGTGCGTCTAATTCTGGCTTAGCCGCATCCCTGGGTGCCTTCGGGAAGTCATTGCTTAGAATCGAGTCGATCGCGAACTTGTTAGATCCCATTTATGTGCGAGGACATTTTAAGGAAAGCGGACAGACTGATGTGATAGTTGTGATTTAAATACTTTTTCTAAACAAATCACCATATATCTCTTGGGACAGAAGCCAGACGCGATTGGTCGATTGTGCGGGGCATTTTAATTTCGTGTTTACCGGAATTATGATTTGATAATTGTAGACTATGAGCAATTGTTTAACTCGTTAACGTGAACGTTATGTAAGCAGATATTCGACACGTTGGAATTGCAAAATTTTGTTTGAATTTTCCTTTATTGAAGCCTAATGTCACCATTCATCCCATGGTTAATAGCATATACGCACAGTTTGAATATAATAACGTTCTGCTACGATGGAAAAGTGTGCATATTAAGACCCAATATGAAAAAAAACCACATAGTAAGTGGTGTGGACATGTTTAATTCACAATTGTTTCTACGAGCATGTCTTGTGATTCACGTCATGCATTTAGTGCGACGACGTAAACTAGAGTCTCTTGTATAAGACTGTTGGGGATCCACGATTCCCCAAGATTGGTTTCTAGTTCTATTTACATTAATTTATCGACATTTGTTTTGCTATGCTTTTATCAAGTCAAGGTCAACCTTGACATGAATCACTTTCGATTTCACCTCTTCTCTGCACGTGGCTGACGTGAATAAAGCTCTCTCCACGAGCTCTGGTCTTGTTCTGGTATTAGCCTGGGAAGGTCGGTTCTAACTTTCAGCGAGGGATCTGGTACCGTTATTTGAGTGGTCTTCTCCATTGTTACGGACAAACGTAACAATGACCATGGATGAACCCTTTAATGCAGGTGGTTAAAATACTTCTAACCAATTCTGGCAGCCATCTCAACTGGATTTAAGTGACCGGGAAGTAAATATAACATTTTTCTTATATTCAAAAGTGCCATAAGATGTATTTACCTACTTTTACATAATTAGAAAGACACTGCTAGGTGAGGCCGTGAGTTACGCTACCAAAACGGTAAACGACTCAATAAATGAGGCAACGTGTATTTCAGACTTACTAAGGAAAACCATGAGTTATTCAAACTCCTGCGATGAGGTTACACACAATGACAATTGCCGACTAATTTGATTCTGGTTCTGCTAACACAAAGCGTGTAGTCAAGTGGGCGAGTAGCAATACGGCCGGCTGGAATTTTTGAGGCACCAAATTACAGAACTCATACATTTGCGAGCAGCCAACGAATTCAGCAGTATCCAGACAATCGACTTGGTTTAATCAAACTGCGTAGTGGTTTAAAATGATGCTTTTAATAACAACTGCTACCTGTGTAATGCTGTATCGAGCATGGTGATGCAACAGCAAACTGATCATCATTACAAAATCGTAAATAGGTAGCATGGCAACCATCTATTGGCAAATTGTGGAACTATTTATGTGTAATTTTTCCTGTACCGATCTGTTTTGTAATCAAATTAATAGCTGGTGGTTATCAAGAGGCTGTCAAGGGTCGACATTATCACAAAAACAATCATTTACATTAATGTCTATGCAAGGAAAATATCAAAAACGTGGAATAAGAAGTTGCATTTTCGTCAAGATGTGTAATAATGGGTTTATCTAAATTGAGTTTTTCCCGTAGGATGATTATTTGACTTTGAAATAGCAAATTTAGCTCTGCGCAATCTCCCAATGCATTGAATTGTTGGGGATCCCATCATGTAATCTTGAACCACGCGGGGGCCGCGGAATTAACCCTGGCTCGATTACGCTTGCCTAATACCCGCGATGAAGAAAAAGACAGGAGGGGACGTGGACACTACCGTTTACTTCGGAGCTCAACCGCGTTGGTGTCGCTGTGTCGTGTGTGGGGTTTGCACGTGTATTTATACCTCGGATGTGTGAGTCATACATGTGCTAACATCAAGACCTAGGTGTGGGGATACTCCAAGATAATTATTCGTGCTAATGAAGGGGGAGTTGAGGATTCGCGCGGCTGGCGACATGCAGCGAGAAGGGGAACTCGCTATCGGAGGATGGAGCGACCGGATTAAGGAGTGTGCATAAACAACTGGAGATAAAAATGACTTGTCGTTGACGTCACAATGGGAGAAAGAGTTTGGAGGCGTGGAAGCGAAAGAGCGAAATCTGCGGCAAATGATGAATAGAAGTATCTTTATATGGGGAGATTGCACGACCTTCGTTCACGTGACCAAAGAGTAATCACGACAAAGCTACTACTGCAACACTATCTCCAATAATGCTAACCCCTCCTAATTCATCTGCCACCTTCGTCCCCTACATTTTGCCTTTGGCCATGACAGTAAAAAGATCCCACTTCACGAAATCACGTCCTTGTCTTGGACTTGGTAAGTCATGTACTGCGGTTAGAAAAGGAACCTGCGTTTTGGAGTCCAGCAAATGTGACAAAAAAACGAAGCAGCAATGATTGAAGCATCAAGTCTGACAGGTTATGCCAGCAAATGTTCGATGTGAAACCTCTTTTACTATAAAAAAAGCGCGGCTCGGGTTGTATTCTCTGCCTGTTGCACGACATTATCCGAATGAATTCGCTTAATACTTTCCAATCACGGACTGTAGCGGGGCTTCCCAGATTCCTACTGAAAAGTTGCCTCAATCTTGAGTCGATTTGGTGCCATTGGATGAAGCGTCGAACCAATTACAAAAGGCGACACTATCAACGGCACATCTGAATAGACATAACAGTTTGTCAAGCTTCAACAGCGAGTAAAATTTTTGTCGGTGACAGAAAAATGAGTTAAATGATTATTCTAACATTGGGTGCTTGCGTTTGCAAGATAATTTGGTTGCATTTCTTCCCTAATTATGGGTTTGTTCACGGTCAACTTAAACTTGCCGGGAAATTGCGAGGAGCAAGTTGACCAATCAGATTTGCCACTCAACGGTGTGGCTTCGAGACGCACACCGGAACTTTAACAAATGACGTCTCAGCTGCGATCACGTCAAAACAAAAACCTAACACTCAAGCGCGAATTCTTTCAAAAAACCGAGGCAGGAGAACATTTCCAGCACTAGCGATGGACGTAGGACAGGGGATACTTAGACTACGCTTGTGCCGCTGCGGTGCGTCCTGTTGATTCATGTCCATTTACCCGGGTGTCGTAATATCCGACGCACTGATCCCCTTTCCACGGCATGCCCATCTGTCAAGCTGGGGAACTCTCTGCTCACCCAGCCCACCACCTGTTTCATTCATCTGGCATTTATACTTTTCTCAAAATCAACAATTTCATTAGTCATGCACGACCTTGAACACGCATTCAAGTATGACAACTGTGACGCGCGCCATTCGTCCCACGCACGCCGGTCTGGCCTGTTCCTTGTCCTCCTCCTCCTTCCTGCACTCTCGCCTTCCTCAAGGCACGACCGTGAGTCCGAGGGCAACACCAACCCTCCTCGCGGCCATTCCTTTCCCCACTCTAACTGCTCCTAGGCTCTAGACCTCTGAGTTTGTATGCGGTGGTATGGAATACATCCGGTTCTTCCAGCTATTCTTCTATCGTGTGCCCGGTAGCTAACCATGATGGTGTGGCTATCTAAGAGGGACGGGCTAACGGTCATCTCCCTATTTAGATCCCCACTCGGTAGGCGCGTTGCACAACACAATAAGGCTGAGCCACCCCATAAATGGTTTTCCCAGAAATCTCCAAGGCCGTCCAACACCACGTTCTTATTTGAGCCAAGAGGTTAAACGAGCGTTGAAATCGTGCCGTTATAAGGCATACCACCAAACCTACGAGGTGTAAAATTTGTTAACCAATCAGGGAAAAACAGGAAGAACCAGGATGGACTTTAATTAGGCGACTTCCATTAATTAATTTGCACGTCTGGATGGACTAATTGAGGGTCCCTCGAGTGAAGAACACAAATTCTGCATCCACCTCATTAGCTCTTCCATAGGGAATCAAATTGTAAGCGGCAAAAATCTAGCTTGGGAAATCAGACGGCCATCCGCTGAACTATTTGCTAATTGGCGAGTCGGGAAGCCAATGAGAATCGTAGAAGTGAGAAGGAACCGCTTAATCAACATGCAGCCACATAAACGAACTTCGAACCCCCAAAAATACACACTGTCCGGGAATCTCAAGCTAGGAAGTCACACATCAACTCCCAACTCAACTATTTGTTAATTGGTGTATTGAGAAGCCAATGAGAATTGTAGGAATGAGAAGGGATATACCTGGGCCTCCTAATCAACGCGAGACACTGTAGATGCACTTAATACCCACTAAAATACGATATTTACAGATAGGATTCACTCGATTAGCGATGTCTCCCAAAATTTGCAACCTCAACACCCCAGTAATCGTTTAAAAACACGGAACCACACACTTTAAGAACCACCAATCAGCAAGTCGAGAGACGGCAAGGTAAGACTGCATGTAGATTATAAAAAAGAATAAATAAGGTACAAAATTCTAGGCTTCGGCTACTTCAAGTCCTGGCGAGCGCGTTTCCACACCAAAGTTGGGAAACACCTCGGCAAAGTCCTTGGCAGCACGCATTCGACGCATTGACTTCTGCGAGGGACGAACAGCCTCGGCAGTCAGCTTGACGACTGTAGGTGCTTGAAACATACTACTGAGTTCCTGTTTCGCTGCGCTTGCTATCGAACGGATAGTCGAGCCGCCAGGACCAATGACATTTTTCTGTGTGGAGTGAAAAGATTATCAGTTTAATAAACACAGCTACTTAAAAGAGTTAAGTAGAACGTACAATTGACCGCTCATTTGGACAGCGGATGCGAGCGTGCACGTAGATGCGGTCGTCGCCTTCAGACGCCAACCGAACACGTTCACACTCGTCCACGGTGATAACCAGACCGTAGGGTACTTCTTGCGGCAATAGGTCTAGACAATGCGCCCAGACGCACATCCGAATCAGCTCTGAAGGCTCCTGGTCGGTTATGAGGGCCGGAGAGAGAAGCCACTGCTTGCCTGGTTTGGCTCGTTCCAGAAGGTAGTTCTACGAAATGGAGTGAACAAAGAGGACCCAAGTAATGAGGGCATCTAGGCGTCCGGATCAATGAAAGCGCCGGCAATGCTTACTCGCAAATTGTCAATCCCCTCGCCGGTAGCTGAAGAGACCATAAAGACCTGGCTGAATCCCTCCCAGTGTTTGACACCCTGCAGTTTAATGGCCAACTCGCGCCACTGCTGTCGCCGCACAGCCACCTCCTCCTTGGTCGCAGACTTCAGCATCAACTGCTCCTTTATCCGATCGAGGATGGACTCGAGGTAGGGGTCGTCGTCGCCGACAGCGTCGCCGTCTCTAGACGAGCCTTCCAGAGACACTGAAGTAGCCCGAGCTACGGCGGAGGGCTTGAAGGTGTTGAAGAACTCCTCGATTGACTGGTGTTCCACCTCAGTAACTAGGCGACCGCCTGACGTCTCTGAAGCCAACGGTCAAACCGTAGTGCAGACATTAGCTCTAATACTTGGCAGTTTTTTTTAAATAAATTTTGCAGGGGACAGGAAAAAATATTACCACTAGTGACCCTGTAGAAACGGGTAGGGTGTGTAGGGCTTGAGCATAACCTGTAGTGAATCGTGTTTATTCACAGCCCCTAACACGGTCGCTCCACCCTCCGACACAGGGTTCCCCTTTTCGAAGCATGTCGACAGCCGCGCCGTTCCTCAACTCTCCCCTTATTCACACGAATATTTATCCTGGATTAATCTCACACCTGGGTCTCGATGTTAGTGCCTGTACGACTCGCACATCTGAGGTATAAATGCACACGCACAAACCCCACACATGACACAACGTGGTTGAGCACCGAAGTAAACGGCTGTGTCCACGACCTCTGCGGTCGTTTTCTTCATCGTGGGTATCAGGGAAAAGCAATCGGGCCAGGGTTAGTTCCGTGGCCCCGGCGTGGTTCAAGACCACATGCTGGGGCTCACAATAAACGTAACTGGTTCCCAGTTTTTAAACTAAGGTGTCACAACATCAGCCTCATCATCTGCTAGGAGAAAAATCAACTGTTTACCGCCGCCAGATCTAGAATGCTGACTCGATCTGCGAAACCTTACAGACTTAGAGCCCACTCCAAGTGGAATTCAAATAGAGACCATCAACCCTTAGAGGCGTTGCATATGGAGGACTTGAAAAACTGAAATGACCCTTCCCGATGACTCATGGTGCCAGTTACTGACTTTGTGTGTCGACGTTCGTGGCCTTCCAGCACTGCCACAAAGATGATTGAATACCAAGGCAGCAGGTACTCCATTTAATAGCGAACTACTAGGATGAAATCGGCTACAACGAAAACGAGCGGCTACCTCTGCTTTACTTCAGGCGGCCAGAGAGATCAATGCTGCGAACGTTGAGGTTATGCTTTACTTTTCCTGTCGAAAAGCCTAATTCTATGGCAACGCTTTTTGGAAACAGAAATCCCTCGTACCGAATAATCTGAGCGACGACGTCAATTCTCGTGGACACAAGAACTATGTTAAGGTGCCTGTTACGTGGGTAGTAGGCATCAGCAGAGTTAGAGCCCGATTTGCTTTGAAAGTGTGAGGGTTGAATGCGCGCTAATACATACCGTCGCAAGAGGTGTTCGCGGCACCATGTTCAGTCAGGTCACATTTGTCAGGAGGTGATTGGTTAACGGCAGTCGGGTTCAAATCAGGCGCTTCAGCCTCATTGGTGGGCTCCGGCTGCGGAATCGACGCGGCTAAATTAAATCAAAACACTTGCTACATCGTCAAAAGCAATCCAGCGATACATGTAGCTTATAGATTGAAATGCTACGTTGGTCGAAAAAAGAATTTAAAGTTTAAAATATTTGGGATGCATGAGTTGGGCAAAATAATTAGGCATGGCTACTTAACGTGTTTAAGTAACAATAGAAATAGACACAATCAGCATCAAATCATCTCGAAAGTATCCCAACGACGCCAAATCATCAATCAGTCGCCTCTCAGCGACGACCAACCGCCACGACTCATCTCACACTTGAGATATTCGATCGGACGAAAAGGTTGTATCCACAATATCGACTAGCCCCTGAGTGATAACTGTAGAATATTTGAGCCCAAGTATGAAGAAGCCTGGTACAACAGGCAAGGTTCTATTGGACAATCACAAGCCAGAACCATACGTCAGGCGCCGTTCATGGGAGTCCACCACGCTGGCTACGCTGTTGCTCTCATAAGCGTCTGCGGTTGGCCGCATTCCTTCCACACAGGCCACTCAAATGTAGAGACAGAGGATTAGCTGAGGCCGTCGTGGCCCAATATGTCTGCGCCCTTGTACGTAGCCAATGTGGTGTGGCGTCGGATTAGGGCGCAGACATGTTGGGCCACCTGGTCTCAGCCAACCCCGTGTCTCTCTGCGATCCAAT
>UXSR01000711.1:0-20124 GCA_900604375.1 Mesocestoides corti
TTGAGTGTAAAAGTGGCAAATGGAGTTGTTGTCGCAGAGCGATTAACGTGTGTATTGTTGGATGCTTAGTAGTCAGACTTATCTGCCGAGTTGGGATGTGGAAATGACCTCATTACTCGAAGCTCGACCGCATGTTATGTACCCGTTGACGATGAGCTTCGTAGAAATGTCTCAACGCGGAATGATTGGAACAATGCATGTTGACTAGACCCCGTTTGGAGAAATGCGTGAAGACGTGGTTAATCAGATGTCAATGATATTCGTCTGTTCGTGCTCCATTCTGCTTTAATGAGAACATCGCATGTTCCCATAAGAGGACTTTGAGGATGCCTTTTTTGATCAAAATTGAGAATTTTTTTGTAAGCGTTGATGACACTGCAAGGGTTGTTTCAAAATAGAGCAAGTTATCATTGCTACATAATGTCGAGATATCTGAGGGCAGGTGGTAACGTAAGCTGGTCAAATCATTGATTTATTTGCATGCATTTGTGATTTGCGTGACGAACGACGGCAGATTTGCTAAATAGCGTCAAGTCGGATTTTATTTGTGTGGGTTTATTTACGTGCAAGATGCAAAGTATAATGACACATTTTCGATGACAATATTCCAAGATAGAATTGCGTTACTAGAGGACAGATACCAGATATCTCTGGAGGCACAAACGTTGGATGCTTGATGTAGCAAAATAAAACTGATTTTTTTGACAAAACAGTTACAGTAATTGCGATTTGGGGAGACTAGAAGGACAGCTTTTTAATTCCGAATTAGCGGCAATTAATTTCGGTGTTCCGTGAGAAGGCTATGTACTCCCTTTCTAACTTTCTTCCATGTTTCGATATAAATTTTTACTTTGAGCGTATTACTGTCCGCCCTTGGTGACGTAGTGCTACGTGTTGATTCACATTCAATAACCTAGTCGTCGCAGCCTCTCACACACGACTCCCCCTGCACGGCATGTCCGTTAGTCATGCCGGATCTCCAGCTCATTCACCCCTCCGCATGTTCAACCCTCACCTTCCGCTTTTTCCATGTGGCCATTCAGACACTCAATCGTATCAATCAACACACCACAACTAGGTTGAGCTGTGCAGGAAGCGGTTGTGCCTCGTTCCCTCCGGTTTCCTTTATGTTAGCGGGCCAGATCAACGCAGTGGACTCGGCGTGGTTTGAGATAATTTGCCGGAACCCTCAACAGTGTTAAAACAATTTACGTTTCATTTCGATGAAGTTGCTTGGATGGTATTCCTCGTTTGCAGATTGGATGATCCTCTGGAGCTGCTAGGAACGACCAATCAATGCGCTTCCTCGCTCGAATCATCAATATTTCCTTAACAAGGCATTGCATCAACCACTACTCAGATGGTTATATTCACCCTCCTACACCTGAAGTGTCAGTTTCGAAAATGCGTTTCACTTTTTTGATGCATTGTTAAGCTATTCTTCGTTCTGCAAATTCCTAATTCGATCGCTATCCAACCTGGGAGAGCTAATTCGATTAAAAGTAATTGCGTAGATTTTATTGGCCCTGTTTGATGTTCACATGTGTAGGTCGACTTATGACAGGTACATCTCAGAAAGCATCTTAAAAGCAACTGGTGAAATTGCAAGTGGTAGAGAAGGTTTAACGAATCCACCAGGATCACCATGTGTGGGTGAAAACGCTTAATTTGCCGTTAATTTTATATCAAGACAGTAATTGCCTGCGTTGCTACTGTGGCGAAGGTTTAAGTTAAATTAGTTGAGGGACTTGGAAAATAGGAAACGAGACTTAGGTAATAGAAAGGCACAGTCTCACATTGAAACAATGCCATTTAGAGTGACATCATGTTAATGTGCTTGCATCGCAGCACGTCGTTGTGGATGGCAGGCGTGTGACATTGGCAGAAGGTATATTCGTTATTGCTGCTTCTTAAAACTGAGGTGGAGACGCAAGCATTGGTTGACAGCAGGCACTGTACACGTAGGCATTCATGTTGTACCCTGCATTTGCATCCCAGTCTGGCAACGACGGTCATAATGTTGGTCCAATCGCATTAATTCAATCTTCGATTCCGACAACTGCACGTTGCGATGACTTTTACGTGATCAAATCATGTCAACACGGTATACGTAACATCGTAACAGTGCAACTAGTAGCCGTGGGAAGACCAAGTTTCTTACTGGTGCTCTGGTTGGTTAAGCTACGTGACAATGCATGGTGAGATATGAGTAAATTATGAAGAGGCGAGTTTAGTGGATCTGGCATCAGCTGATGGGTCCTGGAGCAGATGCAAGACCGCGACAGGGAATATTCTCTTTGCATGGTTATCCACATACTATCTTGAATGGAAATGAAGGTGCAGTTCAGGTTCTTTGGCTTCCCGGTTTCTTTTTTGAAGAAAATCGTTCCACACATAGGCACAACACGAATAGTGCATCTACATGTGGAATACTAAGATTCAGAGTTCGTTCCACGATGCAATTGGCAACTCACATTCATAGTTGTAATCTGGGTTTGTTTAGCAAAACCTAGCTAACTAGAAGACAGCTCAAATAGTTTCGTCTAGCTGATCGTGTGGCACAAAACACAAGTCGAATAGCAGGACGGTAGGCGTTTGTGGCATTTAGTGTGCGAGAGGATTAAGGGTGTTGCAACGCGCCATTGCTGGTCATATTTCAAGATGCTGAGGTCACGTTGCGGGTGTGAAGACACTCGACATTTCTGGAATAACGCCTGCGAAAGTTGCGCTCCGGTAATGTGGACCTAATACCTTCTTGAATTCTATCTGAATTTTTGTACGCGGTTGGAAGTGTGGCCAGATGAAAGTACAGCCCTTGTGTGATGCGAGAATTGTAATTGGTCACGTAGTCAAAGTACGAAGTGTGTTGAATGCGTAGGTCAGGTCGGAATAGGTGATGGACTCTTAAAATCTTACCTCAGCGCAGATTCATGTGCCATGCAACTCACAACCAGCATTTTAATTTCGAAGTGGCGTTAAAATATGCGTGATCGCCGTCGCACTTTGTCCACATTATCGGCCATCGGTCTCACAGAAATCCAAGTCTGCATGTGAGTTTAGAATTGATAATACCTTCATTGTTCCCTATGTCTCCTTGAATCGCGACGAATAGGTTGGGCTTCAAACCTCTCGACACAATGGGGGTAAATAAAAAAAAAGAAGAAGTTACTAAGAAAAACCAGCTTGTTCTGTTGACTGACTAAATATGCTATTTTGACCTACGTAAAAACCGAAGCCGTTCAGCAACTAGTTGTGTAGTACTTGTAGAGTTCCGTGTGTTCCATTTTGCACAACTCCTTAGTGATCTTCATTTTTTACCATTTAACTGCTTTTGTGGTCTTAAATATTTCGATTCTGAAGCTGTAATATCATGCGTTTTGATCGATTTACAAGACCTGTCTGAAGTGGCTAAAATTTCAGGTCAGTATGTAAGAAATGTGAGTTCCCAAAGCCTTCGACTTCTCCCCTGCATACATTTATAGCATGAAGACATATTTTCTGGCTAAAACGTTCGACCAAAAAGATCTCAGTTAATTTATTAAACATAAAATGCAGAAGGTTAACATACAGGTAGTGTTGTACGTATACAAACATTTTCACAGACGCTAAAATGTAACTTTTTTTACAAATGCCTGGTGCATGAGTGTGTCACGATTGTCGAGCGAATGGAAGAATCGTTTAAATGTTAAAAAAAATAAAATAGCGCAGCGGCATGGAGCAGGTGTCAGACTCCGCCAGGAATGAATTGTCACAACGACAACGCCATCAAGTCCAAGTGTCGCCTTCAGAAGGAGGTCCATCTCAGGTCTTGGCGCAGAACTGTTCTAAGAATCGTCGAGTGCAACCACGGCAGCAGCACTCCGTCACGATGGTGTAGGGCTCGTATTGGAGGTACAGGGAGCAGAGGTCGTCGTACAGTCTGCCTCGACCTCTGAATGGGTTGTACGGGGGCAGTTGTCCACCTACAACCACAGCACCACACACATTAACCCCATCTTTGAGTACCCACGCCAAAGCCAAGCATCACACAAAACGCGTCATTCTCTTCGACGTTAGGCGCCACAGTTCTCACAACACTTAAGGCCAAATAACGCAGGTGACGTCTTAAGCTTGTCAATTGCGTGTTAGTCATATGAACTAGATCAAAATAATTAGCATTGTAAGGCTGAGTCTGGCTTGATTTCAAAGGCAAAAACACACAAAAGGCGTATTTTCCTCTGTTGAACGCCATACAGACTCTTCAGAAAGGTCTGTGGGTGGTAGAAATAAATCAAGTGGTCATCATAAATGACCTTATAGGGGCAAGAAGAATGAAGGAACGTGACGTCAAGAAGGTTAGGTCAAGAAGGTTGAAGTGGGAACAGGTTTCAAGCAATGCAAGTTTCACCCTTGCCCTGGCAACTACTAGTCGTATGCAAGCAAGAAAACGCACGGCACTAAATCTTGATTAGTTTTGTCTAATTTCCAATGCCTAAGGGGTACAATTGACTTCCAGATATCTATAAGCAAAACAAATCTACCCCATGAGTCACACAAGTCAAGGTCATCCAATGCAGCATTCACCGGCGGCATTTTGCCTTCTTCTTCCTCTTCTTCTTCCCAAAACTTTTTATCGCCACCGTAACGATCCAAGTGCCGTAGCTATTTTTGCTTTGCAGTGTCCCCTTTTTTTGTCTGGCAGCACACACATGGACGGTGAGGTACAAAACAGCGATCCACTCACCTAGATGCAGACCACGTTTTGTTCGTGGCCCCCGTTCGTACGGCGAAAAGGTGCCGCGATCACCGCATTGCAATTTGAGATTCACAATCAACTGGTAGCCGCACATTATCCGCCGCGGATCAGAGTCACCGCGCTTTTGTTCAACTTGGAGGTCAGAGGTGGGGGTGAAGGGGGCCTTTCGAAGGACGATGTCCTCAGCTGTGGTGGGGACCGACAACGCAGACTCAAGAGGCGAGGCCTCGGTGTGCATCGCAGTGTTGAGGTGGTGGAACACCAGAAGCAACAACAGTGGAAAATGGCCCGAAGCGTAGTCGCTATTCGGGTTGGTGATGAGGGTACTTAGGAGTTGCATTAGTGTTGCTTTTTTTTACGAAATTCAGTTGGCTGTGGTGGACTTGGGTTTAGCACCCATGGCTGTGGTGAATCTGATTTTATAGTCAAGACTGAAACACTATTGCTGCTGGCAGCCAATAGACACGAGGCGCAATTGCGCTAGTGCAAGTTTGCGCGCATCTGCGGCAGTAAACAAACGCACATAGCGTTTCGCCACAATCTACGCTGCATTCACAACAGCAGCCAGCTTTCCTTCCCACACACTTCTTAGTGCCTCCAAAGTGCCGCTTAATGCGAAAAAAAACATTACCTAGCTAGCGAAATTCAATGACTACTGTCAACTTTAATAAGTATTTATTTAGCAGTAGTTGGCGATCTAGCACATGTCGTTTAGATGCTTCATAGCTCACACTTCTAATCAGACTGCTGACAGTAAGAAGGATCTAAGAAAACAGCAAATCTTCTAGACTGCCCTCAGACTTAAAAAAAGGTTCCAAACCAGCCAATTTTCTTTTTGACTTGATAAGAAGCAGACGAAGTGTCAAAATTTGAATTGAATTCGATCCCAGAAAAGCAAGCACAGTAATCAGCCGACTTTTATGCCCTACTAAGTCACAAAAATTACATTTTTTTAGAAGTAGGTGATTAACTACAGGAGGTTTGTTTTTGAAAATTCATATTCCCATTTTTCAACGATGAAACAGATTCTTAAAGTTATGAGAAAAGCTGCTGAAAATAACTGGCGAAGGAAGAAACACAAGTCGAATGTCACGGATGTGACGATTCTTACTGAGATCACGGTGTTAAAATGATTTAAGTGATGCGCTGATCTAGACGACGATTGTCTTAAACAAAAATAGACAAAACAAAGCCACCAAATTTCGTCTTTAAAAGTGCTCTCAACGTAAACTCTTTGTTGGCTGAGGTTCTTGCGACACCAGGTGCTGGCAAAACCTTTCAGGCGTCAGCTAAACGCCCGATTATCTCTCAGCGAGGTTAAGGTGTTACCTCTGTAAACTTGTGTTACTAAAACTAGAACAGAAACACTTGCAATTCGATTACTGCCACAGCCCGAAATACAAAATATGCTGGTTTGTTTATCCGGGCTCTTGCGTCAGTGTGGTGTGCCAAATTTAAAGTATTTAAGCGAAGTAATTTGTGCACCTGTGAATCGCTAAAGTATCGAAGACAAGGTGACTGTAAGGGATTGCCAGTTGTCAACCTCTATTGATTTTAACAAACGATATTCACGATATTCTGGTATTTCTCAGGTCATAAAGGAGTCGTGTGAAGTGGACATTGACTAGTTACTTGAGTCGCCTTCTCACGAGAAACCAAAATAACATTCTCTGCCAATCGTAAACGGTGACTAAATAAAAACCGGTTTTTTTTACTGGTAAAAGCATTAACCTTTAATGTTGTTGTCAGTTGAGTTCTTGAAGCAAAACACAATACTCTTAGAAAAACACAGATCGCCTGCGTCATTTGTCCCACAACGCAAATTTGCACAAAACTGATCGGGGTGATTTAATTTGACCGCTGGTAACAGCATTAATGCATTTAAATGCTGTCTAGAACAGGTGAAACTGGGTAGACAAATTAGCGAAGACCTTTTCTGCGTTGAGAGCTCATTTAGAATTGAAACCTGAAAAGTGAACTGCGTAGAAACCCGGTCGGCGCTTGGATTTGCACTTGAGCAGTATTTGTAAAGAGACGAAGAATGGTTTTAATTAAAATGGACAAAGTAGGTTATTTTTGCAACAGCGAAGCTGCGTGATTTGTCGCCCCTAATCAACGCTTAGTTAGTGCATATTAAAAACATGTATCGGGATATTAAACTTGAAAATCCCATTAATCGCTAAATTTCACCTAGAGAATAAATGACTGGTCCCAGCCGTATACAAAACTCTGGCTAACGTTTCCAGAATTAACAAATCATTTCCCTTAGTGCTAAAAACTACATTTAGCAACGGTGCATTTAAATTGGAGGGGATTCCTCAACATAGTTGTAATTGATTTTGATTTCTAAAAAAAGTGGAAGAATGTTAGCACTAGTTGTGGCAAGTTTAGTTGTGTTAATTGAGGTCTGGGCATAAACGAAAGTGTCTTGTTGGCGTATTTATGAAATTTCTGTCATTTAGTTAGTGAATTTTATTCACTCACATGTCAAAGAAGTTTACAGAGGACGTGAAGAATTTAGCAAGTTGATTGCACAGGCTTCTTGTGAAGACTGAATTAATTAACTTCTAAGTGATTAGAGAAAAAAAATACTTGAAAATGAAATTAAAGACGCCAAAATTTCATAACAGTAAAACTTCAGCCCCGGGAACGTGGCATTTTAACTGCATAATTTAAGCAAATTAAACCAATTGAATGCAATTTGCTTGTCTGAGGCATTTGGGGTTCAACTGGTGCTGCATACCTTTGACAGAGGTGGTCACTAACATCAAAATTTAAACAAGGAAACAAGAATCATTTTTTATAAATGGGATCAAACCTTGCTAAAGATTTATACCAATGCACGAAATGCCTCGTTAGAAGACGACATCTGAGTCGTGAAGTACACTTCTCATGTGACGGTTGCAGATTAATCGCGAACACTGCTTTAAAGAACTGTCTGCACTTTTGCTAAAAATTATTTCGTTTTTCATTTAAATAACACTGTAGCAAAAATGCTAACTTTTGTCAAATTTGTAAATATTTTTGCTTGAAGTGCAAATAAGCAGCAAGACTGTGTTAGCAGGTTGGGGAATTCGCTGTGATCGATGGAACGAATGAGATGTTAAAACCGTTGAGCTTTTTGTCTGGGGGGATTCTTTAACCCACAACAAAGAACCGTGATTGTGTGGAAGCAGTCATCATCTTCGTAAACTTAATTGTTAAAAACTATTGTTTCTCTATAATGCTTCATTTCTATGGGAAAAAATGGAAGGAGAAATCTGAATGAACATGGTCAGGGAATACGACGGGTGCTAAAGGAGTCTAAAACGCATTATTATTGCTTGGCCAGACACAAAATTACGCTTTCATCCAATGAAGCGATTCAAACCTCAACCTAGTTTCTACAATTTAATCTTTGTGCTTTCGGCTTCTTCTTGTGTTGGCAAGTTGGCGAGCGACTAGAATCACGGCTCATGTCATTCCAGTCTGTCAAAACGCCAGGATCGCACGGATCGAGTTCTGCCATGTGCTCAAATTGCGTGTAACCGCAAAATACAAAGTGCCAATGTAAGGTCACTCGAATAGACTAAAGTACATCGAAGTGCTCTAAAAGCAGGGATGAGATTCCACTAAGCGTTTAAGGCTTGTTGTGTTTCAACTTCAACACCAAGACATGTTTTACCCTCACATAACACAGCATGTCGTGAATGTAGCTTGCCAGTTACCATGGTAAGTAGTGCGTCTAAACCCAGGTTACTCCAAAAAAGCCTTATTTAAGGTAATTGTTGTTCACAATGCATTCAACTAAATGGCAGTTGATAATGTGATTTGAAAAGAAGCAGCGTTTCAGT
The DNA here is from genome assembly GCA_900604375.1 of Mesocestoides corti. Classification (NCBI taxonomy): domain Eukaryota; kingdom Metazoa; phylum Platyhelminthes; class Cestoda; order Cyclophyllidea; family Mesocestoididae; genus Mesocestoides; species Mesocestoides corti. Next base: position 8,569 of record UXSR01000711.1, read on the forward strand.
CTAAAGTGCATGCTTCTGCCGGTTTCGAGACTCAAGCACGAACTTTTACAATCATTCAGTGCAACTGGATCAATTATTTCACGCAAAAATACAAAGAAGTCGCATGAGAGAGCGTGAATATTTGATCCAGGGAATAAAAAACAACTCACAAGGGAGAAGCACTTGAGTGTACGGGCGATGAGGAAAATTCACTCAACGAAAAATTACTGTAAGGATATGGGCACACAACGGATGTACGGGAAGAGGTGCTCTAAAATGCTGACACTAGTCTAGATGTTCATCGAGACGGCCTTTGTTAGCTTGATTCGTGGTGCAATGCACGTTTTTAATTTGAGCGCTAATGCTGCTGTGTTTTTAAGTAAAATTACTCGATTCAGTTTTAGTGTACGCACGCTTAAGCTAAAATTCCTTGTACAAAACAATGCCCTCATAACGTGCGAGATCATTGGCAGAGTCTTGAAATCCGGACAATTTCGCTGCCCCAAACACTCAGATGGAATTCGAGGAGACGAAGGTTTAATCCGGTACATTACGCTGTTGGGGATTTTAAATCATTCCTGCCAAATGCGTGTTTGATTTAGCTGCTTTTGTGCAACGCCCTAAAACTGTTTTTTTTTGAATTTGCATCCTTGTGAATACAAAAATTACCTACCTTTTAGCAACTCTTTGGACACATGACTCTGTATCTTGATTAAATTTGCATATGGCTACCAAGACTCGTTGTTATTTGCGACATATGAGTGGGCGGGTATGGCTGAACGTCTCGAATTGAGAGAAAGTTTTAAGTAATGGGAGATTTAAGTCGAAATTATGCCTCACAATTGAAATCCTCGCTAAAGATTTTTATTTGAACCCAACTTAAACTGAATGTAAAAGAGAATTGCTGCCTTTACCATCCCGCGGTGTTAGTTTTTCCGTTCGTGGTTTATGCGAAGGAACAATTCAACGTAGGCTGGTTCACACTGAATGCAGTGTATTGGCTCACATTGGGGTATGAAAGTGTATTCGAACCCTTCAACAGGTGATTTGATTGGCTGATAGAAGAGATGGACTTTTTCGTCGGTCGACCGAAAGTTGTGGGCGGATTTGCATCAATATGCGTTCATTCTGACCTTAGATTTTTGCGTTTAATTATAGCACACCAAGCCACCTTGCTGCAATTTTGCTTCACTGCTCCCTAAATTGAATAGACATCATGCTTTTTGGAAGGTTACGAGACTGAAATTTCGTTGATCGTCGCCATGTTTGAACAACTAAGGTAAGTTTTCAAGGACGTTACCCAGGCTCTTTAGCTATCGATGTATGTAAAACCACTTACGAACCACGGGCACAGCAAATGCTTTGCTATCTACTTATGCTCGTTTAATACCTCATTTAAGCTGTGTTAAGTGATTTTTTTGCCAGGTTTGTAACTATTCATTATAATTGTGTATTTAATATAGTGTAGAACATAACATCGTCAAGTCAGATGTAAATAGTTTTATTGACATGCAATCACGCCTGTCTTGCACACCGCTGGAATGTCAAATGTCGACAAACGGTGTGCTGATGTGACTTGAGTCATCGAAACGTCCATTCATGCCCACCTGTAGCACACTGGACACAAATCAGCTGCCTTGTGCATGCTGTTGGAATACGTAGCATTGAAAACCGTTGGTACATTCAACAATGTTATTCAATTCAATTGCTCCAATTTGAAATATCATAGTATCAATATGACATTTAATAGTTTCCCCTTTTCGGAAAAATGACTAAAATGATTTAATATTGATTTTTCGGGCATGTTCGAATAAAGTCAAGCGTCCTGATTGGTTTGTTTAAAGGATTTAGGTGTAAAGGGCTAATGCATTGCCAAGTGTGATGTAAACAGTTGACAAAATCACACTTTAACCACCAGTTGTTTTTATTCAGTGATAGATGGTTAAGTTAAGAAAGTGGAACCTACAATTGCCTTAGCTTTTGCCTCATCGCGTGACCACGTTGTTCGATCAGCTCATCATGAACTAAGGCGTTGTTGTAACGAAAGTGCATTTCTCGAACATGATATTGTCAGTTTGGGTTTTTAAAAAATGACGTTATTACTAAGGATGCGATTTCTTATTGTGTTATGCGAATTTACATCAGCAAAGCGGGCATAAACCAATACGCGAGGCAGTTTTAAAAATTTGGACCAATCCCGTCATGTTTATATCCGCCATACATGATTGGATATCGTGAATGGCATTGGTCCCAATGCTTTATTGAGATTTTACTTGAGTTACTCAAATCGTAGACTACGCGTTTTGGTATTTAAGACCTGCTAATTAAGAAAAAACGCGTCCTTATTCACGACTGGGTCTTCCCTTAACTACTCTAGTGCGTATTCACCACTTCACAAGCCACTGAGGGTTACAGGAATACTTCAAAATTGGTTTGTTTGTTCAAGAACGTGCTTGTCAGCCACGGTTACACAGGAGGTCACACAACGATGTGCATTCCATCTACTACATTACATCCCAGAATTGCGTTACTTTAAAATTACTCGTGTTTTTTTAAAAATTCAAAATTTGATGGTGAAAACACCGGGAGCAAATGTTATTGTTTACAAAAATCAGTGGAGCTGTCATAAAAAAAATCGTAAGCAGTCGACTAAACCACAACTCTAGACTCGATCTTTTCAAATTTCAAAAACGTCATGGCACTACGGGTAAAAAATTGGCATGTTGGTGGCCTTTCTAAAGCATGCAGTTCCTAAAATCTACCCAGAACCACCGAAGGCAGTGAGAATGGTGATAATTATGGTGATTTTAGCAAGTAGAAATGATTACAAGGGCAAGTATGTGATCCTTTATAAGGTTCCGAAGTTGTTTACCAAGACATGTAATTCAATAACCCAAACAGAAGCATCCACCCACAATGAAACAGTAAACTTCCTAGCAGCTAAAATAACCCGCCTTGAGACGTTGGGACACTTTTATTACCAACTCCATGTAGACGTACTCTTGGTGTTTTATTAGTCTCATGAATGAAGCAATCACCATGTTGAACTAGTTATGTAGTTTCTATTTTCGCTAAAAGTACAGAACAAGGTATTTAAACAAGTGTGGATCAGATATGTTTTTTTCCGCATCACGCATTTAGCTCAGAAAATAATATATATGTACCTGCACACATCATTGTTTAACTAGTCGAATAAGTGAGCCGAAAACCATGCATAGCGATTTGTGTCAACGTTCAACTATCAGTAATGTTGATTTTGTTTAAATCACGCGCACATCTTTTTCCAACAAGGCTCTTTTCAAAGTCTTTGAGAGCCACTCGAATACATTAGGGTCCTAGCAATCGTTTCTGGGCGAATTGTTAACTGCCACCAACACTTTTCCAGTTAGATTAATATACGCCGGGGCCACGGAATTAACCCTGGCCAGATTACGCTTCCCCGATGCCCGCGATGAAGAAAATGACCGGAGAGGACGTGAACACAACCGTTTACGTCCGAGCTCAACCACGCAGGTGTCGTTGTGTCGTGTGTGGGGTTTGCGCATGTGTATTTATACCTCGGGTGTGTGAGTCATAGATGCGCTAGCATTGAGACCTAGGTGTGAGGATAATCCAAGATAAATATCAGTGTGAATGAGGGGGGAGTTGAGGATCCGCGCGGCTGGCGACATGCTGCGAAAATGGGAACCCTGTGTCGGAGGTGGAGCGACCGGATTAAGGGGTGTGAATAAACACGATTCACAACAAATCTATTGGTTAATTTATCAGAAATGGTACCATGTGCAGAATTTTGCGAATGTAGATACTATAATACACTCGATTTGAGGCAAAAATCCTTCTCGTAAAGTAGAAGAATCTAACAAATTACACAAAACATGAGGTAGAAGGCATATTTCGATTGCAAGTTACCTCGAACTAGTTAAATTTTTAGCAAAAATTATTTTCTCTCAAATGTTCCAATTTTTTACAAGCGATTGTTATTTTAACACTTACAAAAATAAAATTATACCACTGAGGGATTTCCCTTTGGCCAACGCCTAAGTGACTTCGAGAAATTATTTAAAAAGCCCTCGTGATAATGTTTTCAAGCTGTAAGGGCTAGAAGTCATCTAAATTTAAGCAAAAATCCTCTTTTAAACATGGCGTAAAATGTAGTAATTAAGTTAATTTTGGTTACGTGGCGTAAATAAGCACAAGCCCACCATTCAAATAAAAACAGCGCCTGATTTTTCTTGTTTAAGCATATCACGTGAAAATGTACTACTTACGAATTGCAGTAGTACGTAAGTAAACTAGCATTAGAATTGCTTGTCTGGGCTTATTCTTAGTGGTGCTGTGGTTAAGTACTCATTTTCCCTTTCCAAATTATCTGATTAATCAATATCACTTTTAATTTCAAAATTTAAGTAAAACGCGAAAAATTATGCATGGTGTCGAGTTCGTTATTTCTTCCGTGTCGCTTTGATTTATTTTCCGATACTTAGTTTGCGGTAAAAACTGATTATCACCTGTCAAACTATCAGCGTACACTTTGGTCTTTTGTGCTACCTGACTGCAGCTGTCGACGATTTAATTGGTTGAAAATATAGGCCTATAAAATTTGAACTCTTGTGGTCGAATCAAATGCTAGCTTCTTAATGTCAATACAATAAACATTACACTATCCGGTGAAACTAATATTTATTCACAAAGCATGCTGACACTTTGTATTTTGGGAATAAATTGTTTATTTTCAGATACTTGCTGAGTCATGCATAGCACACATCAAATGCTCACAACACTAAGCAATTAGTAGTCGATTAGTGCAGAAAATGACTGCAGAAATCTACACCATTGATTCAACATAATGAAACACTTAGACAAACAATGAACAAGACGACAAAATACTGAAATGCCAGCAGAAACATTCTGGGAAATGGCGTTGTTTATTGAAATCAATAACAGCCAAAACGACAACATTCTATACTAAGCGCAATTTATTTATGAATGGTAACCTTCTTAACCTTCAAGGTAGACAAAAAGACCATAAGTCAGCATGGAGACCCTAAAGAATAGTCCCATTTGATGCTACATATTCGAAGCCATAATGCTACTCTAAGTCAGTAAGTAGTGACAGCAAGGAGAGCGCCTCGATTTGTTCAGCACTGACTTACCAGCCTAAAATCTAACCTTTTAGCTTTGCTAAAAACATGTGACTTAGACGCGGCCTTTGATTTCGCCAACTTGTTAGGTAAGGATAAATTAGCAGACGCAATTCCTGGTGTTGATATTTCTGTGGAGACCACGTTTTAGAATGAGATTTAGGTTTTGTCGAACCCGAACACATTTTGGTCTTATTCGTAAAATTAGTGATAAAATCGTCGACGTCATCTGAGCAGATTGATGTTTCACTGGATACCGAAATCGTCAATTCTTGGACGACTGCTCAAGACCCCCTTTCGTTTAAAAGGCATCAAAGTGTGTGGCGCTATGGGGTGGCCACAAGGCGGATTGAACTCTCTCGAAAGTTGCCATAGAAGGTTTGAATTCACGTCTGCAGTTACTTCGGGGTAATTTTCTACAAGAACAAAGACTCGCGCACACGCTATTTCTCATCCACAAGGTCACAGCTACACACTTGGTTAAATCGGAACGAAGACTCTAAAAGTTAAGTGCTGGAGCAGCAACTTGCACACACAAACCTACGCAAGTTAAATGGCGTCACAGAGGTTCATAGGCCATCTAAGCAAAATGCTGATTTTTATCTTGTAGAAGGTCGAACGTGTTCAATGGCGGGGTCACCAATTTTGTAGTGGGTCCCAGTGCGTTTTCGTGGAACCACACCAGGGCCGGCGATCTGCGTTGACACGGCTCGACCGAACGAAGAACGGGAAAAGATGCAGATGGCGCGCAGATCAGCTAATTTATTGATGCAGCAGCGGCTGTGGTGTGTACTGCATAACAAGCGCGTTCATATAGCTTCGCTAAGTATCAATCTTTGCACGCACGTAGTTACGTGAAATGCGTTCACGAAAAAATCGATTGAATTGTGTTCACTCACGAATGCGCTCGCTTGCTGCTCGCCACACATAAGGATGGCCTAAAAAATAGGTAAGAGAAACGAAAATTCGGCAATAATTAGGTGTGTGTGAAGGTCATCAGGTCACTAAGTGCACTTAATTTGATACTTTTTGAAAGAGACAGGCTGTGGCGTCGACTGAGGTCACAATGCCACGGACGCAGACAAAACGGCTGCCAGGTGACAATCTGGTCAGCTTCCTGCGGTAATGAGCGCATTATCAAACAATATAATCAGTCGATGTACAGACTGATAAAATCAAATTTAAAAACCGGGAGACACGGTAACATAAGAGGTGGTGAGCGTCTGTCATGAGTAGTGCTCGAGAAGGAGTGACATTCGGTGGAAGCAGGCAGTATTCAAAAAACGCAACTCCTCTAGTGGTTACTTGGCCAATTAACGACGAAGTTGTTGATAACATACTACTCTCTCTACTTGAGCAGCAGGGTATTTTTTAAGGCAAAAAGCAGTCACAATTTACCCGAATTTCATGAAGCTGGCCTCCACAACAGAGAGCAAATCGTGAATGAAGGGGATCGAAAAGTTTTAAAACATTGCTAGCATTGAGTGGAAGCAAGCATGCGTGTGTGTGTGTCTCCGATGCAATAGTATGGGCTATTTCATCTCGTTTGACATGGATGTCTGCTGTGGCAATTGGCCGCATGGTTGAGGAGAGGCAGGAGAAGAAGGAAGAGGGAAGAGAACATTCGATGATAATGAGGTTCAGGCGAAGGCCATCAAACCATCTTTTCCACTGAAAAAAAGACGCTGACTCAAACTGAACAGCCGCTTGAGCTCCGTTTAGTGAGAACCTGTACAACCTGCTATACTCGACATTTTACGATAAGCTGACGACTTTAAAATCCCGAATATACCTTCGGAAAGTCTGCAGAGGGCTTCATTAAATGTCTTTATACAAGGACATACTACTGGTAAATTTAAAAAACGTCAATGTGCTGAGTGCGCCGTTGAGCAACAAAACACGGCATGCGCAAAGTGCCCTGCAGTGGACTGCTGAAATGCGTCACATTTGTGAGTGCTTGTTCATCCAACGATGCAGAGGACTTGTTGGCTGGCTGAAAATTCATGCATGACCACTTGTGATATCCAACAACTCGATGCGGGTTCCAGGAGTAACCACAAACCCGGCTTTGCTGTTAGTTTCAGTGAAATAGAAACGGTAAGGGTAGGAAGCAGAAGTGGCGTCGGAGGTAGAGGGCAAGGCCACAGGAGGTAGACCGGTCGATAATCTGATGAGGGTGTTGGTGTTGAGGAGGTGTGAGAAGGTGCCGGATCGCGGGGTGGGCTGGCGGACGCGTTTATGAGCATTGGTACGAAGTAGCCCAAACCCCTAGCCGGCGATGGTGTGCTATTCTGCTTTCAATCATGTGCCTTATGCGCGCACCGGCTTGGCTTACTTCACTGGATTTTCAGTTGCCACACGCACATATAAAGACGTGCATGAGCTTATATGTGCGTGTGGCAACTGTGCGAATCCAATAATGTAAAAGCCGAGCGAGTATGTGCACACAAGGTACAAGATAAAACATTGAATGACGCGTCGTCACCGGCTAGGGGTTTGGGCTACTTCGTACCAATGCTCATATGCGTCTGCCAGCCCGCCCCGCGATCCGGCACTTTTGCACACCTCCTCAACACCATCAAACGGCAACGGACACAAACGCATTACTTGGAAAGGTGGCAATCCGACGGTTCTCTTGTACGAATGAGTGCAACATTGAAAGGGCGAAAGGCAATTACTAGAAAAGAAGTACATTTGTGCAATCACGATCAAAACGCAGTTTGCATCGGCACACTATTTACGCCCGATGGCCGGCCACGTCCACATGTGTTGAGCAACTTTTATATTTCACTGTTTAGCACAATGACTCTTAAATTGGAGAGGTTAAAGCTATGTGGGGAACTGGTTTCATTCAAATTCTACTTGAATTTGCCAAAGCAAGCGTGTGAATGAGGCCTCCCAAAATTGGATCTGTGCGATTCTCGTGAGTAGTATCGAAAATAAGTGCCCAAACCGAGCAAGCCTGTTGTACCAACCACTAGACAGAACACCATCCATCAGACAACATGCAACCACACGTCATCGGTCGCATAATGCACCTCATCCATCCTCGTGTCTGGTGAGCTGCCGATCTCAATTGCTGACCAATCAAACGCACAGCCGTGGTGGGGTGGATTTGCTTAGCTTGGCGTAATCTAGATGGTTTGTGCCCAAGCACTGCACGACAACTGTTTAACCTCACAGCTTAGTCCTTACCATGGTCGATGCTATACTTTCTAATGACATCGTGTCAATTCTAGAACGCTATTCTACAATGCGTGTGCAGTTGTACTTGAACAAGGCAGCGCGATTCCTCTTCCACCTTTGCTGTGTAAAGCTGCTCGTCAATATCGATGCGAATCTAGTGGTCCATAGTAACTGAAGAATATGAGGATGCTAATTCTTAGAATTAATTGTTGCCGTCTAACGCGCAAGGAGAGCGTTTTTTAGCTCCATTAAGTAAGAGGTCAGAGAAATTACGTCAGTAGTAGCCAGTGAATGAGTGTGGATGTGCTGGCGAATAAAGAACAAATATTACACCACTGTGACGTCTACGCTGCCAGCTCTGTTCACTTGAATGCAACTCTACTGTGACTGTTGCGTTCCTCGTTCACACCGGCAGCTTGAAACTCAATTTAATTGAGACGACACGACGAACTCAAATCGCTCTGGCATATATAACCGGGCACATGTGAGTGCCCACGTTACTCCCGTGTTGGTTCGGACAGCCAAGCCATCAGCACAAGCTCTAGTGTTCTCTCAGTGTGGAAAAGTTTTGACGTGGACAATAAGGGGTTCCGCATTTTAGCCTGGTAAAATTTGCATAAACAAAGTAGGTAAAAATGCAACAAATTAAAGGCGAGAAATCGTATCATTATTTACACCGTGGCTTTGCTTTTACGAGAAATGCAAAGGCTCCGTCATGTGTGCGTGACGCAACTGTGAGAGCCGAGTCGGAGTGCGCACAAGGTACCAAATAAAAGGTAAAGTGGCGCGTCGTCGCCGGCTAGGGGTTTGGGCTACTTCGTACCAATGCTCATATAAACGCGTCCGTCAGCCCACCCCGCGATCCGGCACTTTTCACACCTCCTCAACACCAATCCTTATCTTTGTGTAAAGATATTTCATGATGAAATCTGTAGACTTGCCAAGGCTCTTGTTGAAATTATAAACTATTATTGTAACACAGTCGTCGGGTTATGATATGCCGCGAAGTATAGCTAGTTGTACAGGCTAACTTCGTTGACCAGTAGACCCTGGGTGGACTTGTAGGAACGCAAATGCCCTATTGGCGGTGGTGCCCGCACAGAGGTGCACACGCAGCCGGTACGGCATGCGACTTGGTACCTCACGGTGGTTTAATGAGCAGTTTTATAGCATTCATTGTTACGCGTAGCATTCCATTCCTCTTCCATTCTTCAACATTGCTACACAGTGCTTCTGCTATTGTCTTTAATCGCGCGCCATCCCTAGCGCTGTGAAATCGTCCACAGTGTAATATGATGTATTTGCAGCAGTTCAACTTTGATTGTCTGTGAATCAAAGTACAAATAAAGTGACATTGGAAAGTTAGCGTTCGAAGACGCAAACACTCGATACCCGTTTTTTCTTAATATAAAATCGAAGAAATCACCTGCGATGTCTTTCTACAGCCCCTAGCCATCACATTGCTGAAACATCGTGGCTAGCATCCGTGGCAAACGAGAAGTTAGCAGGCTTTTGCACACACACACACACACACACACACAAATTCATATATGCCCGTGCCGGCTGTCGAAAGTGGTTAGAGTGAAAGCCGAGGCAGTGTGCAAATAAGGCAGAACACAAGCAGCAGATTAGCGCGCGGTTGCCGGCTAGGGGTTTGGGCTACTTCGTGTCATTTCTATCTTGAAAAACGTCAGCCCGCCCTGCGATCCGGCGCCTTTCCTCGCCACCTCACCATACTGCAATTGCCCCGTAGCCGTTGCCGCATTGCTCAAACCGATTCCGCTGATGACGACCAGTGCCCGATGCCTTCTACGTGCGCCTGCACAGCTGCAACAAACTGACACTAACAATGTGTGTCAAGCTTCCTCAATCCGCAACATTTCAAGCTCCCATTATTTGAAGGGAAGTTTTCATTACACGAAAGGGAGGGCTTTACTGCCTTTATATTGGTGTTAGCTTGTGGTAAGCTTTCTCAAATCACAACATTGACGAGCACGGGATGGAAGATTTCACTGATAGTAATGATAATAATAATAATGTTACATTTAAGAGTAACGGTTTATTGCAGTCAATGTTTAGTGTCTACGGTGGTGGAACATATGCAATTGTTTCGAACATGTGTACTTTAATGCGTTCGACGATGTGCTCACAAATACAAACGACTTGTCGTGAGCAGCACGCAAACGCAGTAAGCAACCGGGAGCGAACGTGATTCAATTGATTTGTCGTGTTGCTTTGCAGTTTAGTATCTTCGTCGGATATTATGGAGGTTCCTTAAAATGTCACTTCAAAAGAAAACCCTTTTTACTAAATTTAAAACAGTAGTATGCTTGCGAGAATTGCAATTTTATCAAATTGAGACGTGCGACTGCCGATTACATTAATCGTCACATGAGTCAGTTAACAAGGGATTTGCACGAAGACAGTAGTTTGGTCGGTGGCCACCTCCACAGCACCTGCACACCTGCAAACACTCACCAATAACTTGTGTTAAGGGTAACGGTAAGGGTTGGCAGCAGAAGTGGCGTCGGAGGTAGAGGACACGGCCACAGGCGGTAGATCGGTCGGACACCTGGTGATGATGATGATGATGATGGTGGTGGTGCTACTACATGATTTGCACCGTGGCCTTGCTCTTACGAGAAATGCGAAGGCTTGTTTAAGCACGAGTTTATGTGCTTGTGCCTGTGTGTGCGTGTGTGTGTGTGTGTGTGTGTGACAATTGTGTAAATCCAGCGAAGTGCAAACAGCCGGTGTGCGCATAAGGCACAAGACAGAGAGTAAAGTGGTACCCGGATGCGGCCTAGGGGTTTGGGCTACTTCGTGTCCATGGTAAAATACGGTTTACAGCCCACCCCGCGATCCGGCGCTTTTCACACCTGCTCAGCACCAGCACCTCATCAGGTTTATGGGCTGTAATAATAGTAATAACAATATAATTATCAGTAATGATAATAATAATAATAGTTATTATTATAAAAAATTTCGGAGCAAGGGCTTCATTGCATCCATTGGTTAGTGCCTATGGTGGAGCATATGCAATTTTTTTGAATATTTGCCCCTAAATAGACTGTCGGGTATTTACCCGGCAGCCATGGTAAAAATATTCGAACATTGAGGCATTTCCACAACACCAACCGTAGATCTGTCGGAAACCTGACGAAGATGTTGGTGTTGAGGAGGTGTGAAAAGGGCCGGGTCGCGGGGCGGGCTGGAGACCGCATTTCTGAGCAATAGCACGAAGTAGCCC
>UXSR01000712.1:0-20121 GCA_900604375.1 Mesocestoides corti
AGTGGTGGTGGTGATGGTACATTCAGCGGGGTGATGAACCAGCGGTCTCACGTGACAAGGGGGGAGGTGCGCTGAAAGCTCCGAGGACAGGGTTATTGGACGTGAATCAACACGATTCACTACAAAAGCAGTCTAGACTATTTGAAAGCTAAACACAACTATGAATTTAGCACTCAGGTTAAAATCGCATCAAGTCAGGCTAACCAAATGTGGTGGAAACGATTGCATTTCAGAGTTGACTCATGCTACAGAGGTGTCAGTCATAGCTGCCGAAGATACGCAAACGATACCCCACACACAACCACCCCTAATGTCCAACATGATTAGATTTCAACGCTAGCGATAAGAAAAGGCTTCTGTGGGTAAAAGTTTAAGAAAATGTGTCCTACGTCCAAACTAGCACAACGCGAACTAAAATCGCACCATATGAAACCGAACAAATGCACAACTAAGAACCGCATGTATTTTTAAGGCATAAAACTGTTCTCGACTTGAACACAAACATACGAACTGGTGCAGGTAAATGGAGTAGAACGGGCTAACAAAACGATGACGACGACGACGACGAAGCTACTCGACGACTACGTTGGCGTCGTGACGAGCATTGTGGTGTTATCACGACGGTTGATCATCTTCTGTCTCGCTGTCCGACGTGTAGCCAGGTTGTTCAGAGACATGCGGATGTCTGCATGAGGGGCGACAAAATCGAGATCCGCTGCTAAAACGAAAACGACAATTGCCCGACCCGTCATTGTTGCTTCTCGACTGACAAATCGCTTTGGAATTGGAGAGCACGCGACAACGCCATCTACGTAGAGAATGTGGCATCGAGGTGTCTTTCAACGAGAGGCCATCCAAACGATCACAAAGACTACCAACTTGCCCCTGACTCCTGCATAAAGCCCATTTGGGTTTATTTGCCGTCGCGAGCCAATGGTGAATATTGTCCACTATGTTCAGCAGCTTTTCAAGTGTCATGTTAGCATCTGCGGCGAGTTGCACACCATCGCGCATATCCATCGGCAGGTGTTGCGCCCATGAACGTCGCAGCGCTAGCTTCTGCGCGGTGTTTTGACCCACACCATGTAGCAGCTGCCAAAATAACTGAGACGGTTTCACATTGCCCACTTCTGCACGGGGCGGCTGGTATGGCACTAGCGCCAGCTCTGAACTCGCCGTCCATTTGGCAATGATGGCGGCTTTGAGTGTGTCGTAGGGGTTCTCAGCTGGCGCCTCGTCGATGAGATCGGCAACCGAACTGGCCACGAGTGGAGGCAGGAGTGGCGTCACAAGGCAATACATGGTTTTCTGGCACGTGATATTGTGAAGTTGGAATCGTTGTTCTACCGCATTGAACCACCCCACGACGTCGACTTGGCTGAAGGGAGGAAGATCGAGTGGGGTGTCGCAAGACTGCGACGCCTTGTCCTTATCCTTGTCGCCGGACATTCCTGTCTGTGTCCTTCAAATCACTGAATGTAGTGACTCCAACTATTCTCACTGTATTCTTGTGCCCCTGAATTTGCTCTGTATATATATCAACTCACCCTGAGTGCTTGTCTGTGATTTGACTACTAATAAGTCGAGAGATTTCAGTATAAGTTAAAGCTTGTCTTATAGGTGAATAGAGTAATTTACGCGGGGATAAACATCGTTTGGGAAGGGTCAGCAATTTAAGTTAATTATTATTTTGGACCGAGTCACATGAAGTGAAAGCAGGCGGAATTATTTCCGCAGTAAACAATTTTGTCAGTAGTATTGTCCCAAACGGAGGTCTCACTCGTTCGCCTTGTATATGCCTGATAAGTCATGCCTCATCTGATCCACGTGATAATGAAGTGCCCACAAATGCTCTTTTTTGATTGGTGGTAACTCGTAGTGGTGGTGATAGTGGCTGCGCTAATTCTGCCAACTTTTGTCTGAATGTTGATGGCCATGGCCCGGAATTCATGACCCGGAGATATCTCGCCGTCCGAATATGAGTGGGACCAGTAACAATGCATGGATATGCATGGAATATTGAATCGGGACCATAATATCGACAAATACCAGCAAATAATTCAAGGTTACCAATTACCGTTGTTTCTGCTATGTGTTCTCTACTACGCCAGGTCCACTGAATTCAATCTGACCTCGCCAACACGCGCCTTCCTCTTTTCTCCCCGTGATGGTGAGCCATTGGTGAATCTCATCCGCCATCGTCAGCAGTCTTTTGATTGGCGTGTTAGGACCAGCGACTGGCACAACTTCGCTTATTTCCATCGGCAGGCGCTGCGCCCACACCCGAAGCAGCAATGGATCCTGGTCCCTGGGTGTTTTGACGACACGAAACATTTGTTGAAATAGCTGAGACGGCGTGTGATTGCCCAGTTCCATGCCGGATAGCAGCTCTCGCAGTCGCATGTGCGCTGAACCCGTGGTTGTTCCGATAATGGCTGCTTTGAGTGTGTCGTAGGGCTGTGGACCTGGTTTCTCGTCTCGAAGAAGATGGATCACCAAACCAGCCACCAGTGGCGGGAGATGCAGCGCCACAACAAAATACTTGGCTATCTGGGACGCGATTCTGCAACGTCGAAACATCTGTTCCACCTCATTGAACCACCCGATGGTGTCGATGTGACTGAAGGAGGGAATCGCAATAATAGGAACGCTGCCATTGTCCTCGTTCATGTCAGACATTGTTACTTGGATCCGCTAGCAATAGAGTTGAGTGTGCACGACTGCCGAATTACTTCAGTTAACATTTATATAACATACTTCCTGAGTACTTATCAATCAGTGGTCTGCTGCCTTCACAAAATAAACTCATTCGGAACTGATTCGAGTGATTTTGACGGAACTCTGATCTTGTCTTGTCGACGGATGCATCAAGTAAATTGAAGCATATTTTGGAAATTAAGCGCCTGGAATAGAATCGGATTTGTTTTAGTACGAAGAACGAGTCACAAAGTGAAGAAGGACACGAAAATATCGAAATAGTGATCTGAATGAATCGAAACCGTCTCGACAAATGCTGAGATCCGTGTCAATCGTGTCGAAGTCTTATCCTGATCCGCATGACGCCGAAATGTCTACAAATGCTTCTTTCTATACGGCGGCAAATCAAAGCATCGAACGAAAACGAAAATGCCGACAACTTCAGCAGGAATCAGCATCATGTAAATTGCTAGCTATTCGCTTTCACTTTGAACTACCAATAAACCGTCATTTTGGACATAATTGCGTTGGCTCTTGAGAAACCACTTGTGTATTGTTAGTCGTTAGCTAGGTGCCATGTGATGGAAAATAGGTTGTATTTGCAATTGGTGAGGGAATGTTATAATTTTGCTTTCTTCAATTGCTAGTCTGAGTTCGTTTGGAGTAAAGTTGTTTTCTTTGTTTTCGTTTGAGTCCCGAAAGGGGGTTTCCGTTTTAAAGGCAAATAAACCCATTCTCGTGTCTTCTGGATGATTGTGTTTGTCAAAAATTGGTCAAAAAACAGCTTCACACGAAATTCCGCTTACAGGCACGTATGTTTCGAGCTTTGGATAATCAGAAGCTCCGAGTAATTAATCGAACAGATGGAAATAGCAGCTATGTCACGTTAAATGCTGCTAGGAGGAGAAAGCGCTCCGCATGACAGACACTGGGGAGGAAGTTCTTGAATATACGCCCCAAGTAAGGCTATCTGTACCGGGCATGGGAATATTTTTTGCGTTTCGCGTAGGCTTAAGTGCATGCAGTGCCAGTTAAGTGTCTTCCTCTGTATTTAAGCGCCTAATACATGACAATAAAAGGCATTGCTGCGTCATAAATAACTCAGTGTTGGAGGAACGACTATAGCAAGTGGCGATGACACTTTACAGTCTCGATTTTCCTTAAAATGGATGCTGACTCGAAGATACTGTTGTGAATCGTGTTTATTTACACCCCTTAACAGGTCGCTCCCCCTCCGACACAGGGTCCCTCTTATCGCAGCATGTCGCCAGCCGCTCGGATCCTCAACTCCCCACTCATTCACATGGATATTTATCTAGGGTTATCCTCACACCTAGGTCTCGATATTAGCGCAAGTATGACTCACATATCTGAGGTATAAATACACACGCGCAAACGCCACACACGACACCAACGTGGTTGAGCTCTGAAGTAAACGGTTTTATCCACGTCCTATCCGGTCTTTTTCTTCATCGCGGGTATCAGGGAAACGTAAACGGGTCGGGGTTAATTCCGTGGCCCCGACGTGGTTCAAGACCGCACCCGACAAGGTCAACACAACACCGTCTGACATCTATAGTTCCGATGTGTTTATTCAGGGCTGGTAATCACAATATTTCAATGCGAAAGAAATGGAAGAAGCGAGTGGCGTCGCCACTTCACAAACCCGCGAATTGCTGACATCGATGAGAACTCAGAGGTACACAGATAACAAGGTCAACAAACACCACAAAATCGCTAAATTTACGATTTTGAGTGGCAAGGCGCGTAAGAATGTGTGCGCATGTGAGACAGTGACAAGATGAGATCATGCCAGTAGTGAATTGTGGCGATTCACGTTCACCCGCACACACGTCACCTTTTCACGATTGGTTCGTGTGTTCTCATTCACCTTCCCCTCTCTGTGAGCCAACCGTTAATGCCGACTTTCCTCATCTTGGCCTTCCAGATATCTGTACTTTAACTACTTTACCTAGAGTGTATCAGTCATGCGCACACACGAACATATCTTTGGGCTGCAACAAGTCCCCACTATATGGGATTTCGACCAAACGATGATGAAACTGGTTTCTGAAAAACCACATAAACAACGTGATGGAAATAGTCGTTAAAAAATTACTGATGGGTATTAACCATGGTGAGAAAATCCAAGCATATTTATCGCCTCTGGTGCCTTGTTAATGCTGTAAACTGCGACCTCGAATCGAGTACTGAGCAAAGGGCTACTTAAGCACACATTCCGGTATTTTGATTGGATAGTCGATAAGGGGGGTGGGTCACCACATGAGGGCTGTTCGAGCTGTTGCCCCAACAGAGCCATATTGGTCGATATTAATCGGAGATTGATTAGGGGTGGCGTTGGAGGACATCAATGCGCCAAGTCATTGCCCTTGATTCGTAACTCGAAGTACGTAATCGAAAAGTACATATTCACAACAATCACCCAATCGATTTGCAGCACAAACTTTGGTTCAAGGTGACACAGCTGTCGCTCAACTGCCCGGATCTCAATGTGAGCAAAAATTTCTTCCCTGTTTCGCAAAGCCAAATCATTTGCTGTCTTGTGGAAGTTAGGTGACCAACTATTCTCGTAATTCGGTTATTGATTTTATCAATTAATGCAACACCCCCGATAATTGTGGGATTTATTTTATCTTCAAGGATCAATTTTTAGTGTAATCAAGATGGTCACTTTGGTTTTGCACTGCTAAACTAATTTTTTAGTTCATTTCACACAAACAAAACCTCTTTATCAGGTCGTTTTTTTACCCTAGCCAAGATTCCTAGTGGGATTTCAGGCTACCGTCAGCATTAGCAATAATGTAACCAATCAGGAGACAAGGAAGTTAATTAATTGGTTATTTTTGAATTAATTTTTGTCGGTTGATTTCTTCGTCGGTTTTTTTAGCAAGATCATTCGGCATGAGCTATTTCGAAATAGGGATGCTATCATTTACCACAAAACACGATCTCCTGACCGGTTAAATTACCACAACCCGGTTAAATGGTAAGTTTTGTTTGGTCGCCATCGCCTTAGGTTGGTCGACAGGAAAAATTTTGATGTGTTAAAAAGTCGCATTTAGTGAGCATCAGCAGTTTGCGGAGTAAATTTGTCATAAATATCCCCTTATGTACTCTACGTTGGACATAAGCCTGCAACATTCTTGTCAATTCGTTAATTAGTTCAGTTTAGTGACAAAATCCAGAGTACATCAATCGTCTGAGCGATCTTTCGGCCCAGGCAGTGTTCGAGAAAATCTCATGACCGGAAACATTGGTCACAAGATGTCATTTTGGCAGGAGCTAAGACACGTAAACTTTCCCAGTTTGTCACGGCGAAATAACAGCAGCTTTCGGCACAAATAAACTTCATTTTGCCTTTCTTCTCATTGTAAATGTCTCAGCAACCAATATTTACAAAATGTCGGTTCATTATAGCCTTCCGTTTTCGCGAAAACAGCGAACCGTATCGCCATTGGACAACCTGCTGCATTTTAAATTCGCGGCAATAAAGTTGTTGTTTAATTGGACTGCCTAATGATGTCTGGAGGAAGTTGCATATTAAAACAAGATACAATGCTAATGTCTTCCGCTGAGACGGATGTGATTAATTGCCTAAAGAATTTAATAAGTAGTTGAGGCACGCCTATAAGATGATATTATCGCGTCCATAATTATGCATACTACGCGTACACGCCCTGATTTAAACCGGAAATAAATGTGCCTTCGGAAAGAATGGTTCCTCCTAACCTTGGTAATTCCACTTCGACGCAACCAATATAATACATTGTTTGGTGACATTTTCTATTCGCAAACTGCTTCGAAGGCATCACCCTCACTGGACTGAATTAATCAAAATAATTTACCACGATTTGAGGCCAAAAGTTCACAAGAGTGGATGTTTCAAGGTGAAACCATGACCTTAACTGGAGGGGGCCATTTCCATTGGCCACTGTGTGCAATCATTAGAGGTGGCCGGGGGGCCAGTGTGGGTGAGTACTTTCTATATGAAAGTAGCGTTGGAGCACGTACAAATTAATTATTGTCCTTTTAATCTAATAAGACTAAAAAAATAAAAAAAAGTACAATGTGTTGTTGGCGGGAATAGTGTCAGGGCTGATTGAATTTGGGATTTCGAAAAAGTGATCTCTAGTGAGGCCAAGCCTTATCCTGGTGCCTAAAACATTCAATTTCCTGGTAGCTGATTAGTCCTCGTTAGCTAGTAACGAGCTTAAGTTTTGGCAACACCTTATCTCATTTCGTTGAACCAATGGTCTCTTAGGATTCTAAGAATAATTACCGTGAACATTGCTGTTGCTGGTGCATATTTGTTGCATATTTTGGGAATCTACAGATCGATTGTGGCGGTGTTTAACTCATGCTTAGAAACAAATTCTCTCACTGCGGCAAATTTGGGTGACTACACCCGATCTCTCCTTACACAACCAATCACTAAGAAAAACTAAAATATATATTTTTCGACAAGTACAGAACAGAGGAGATAGGGGGTTGAGAGTGAAGCAATGGCGGTCCTAGTAGGCGTGATTGGAGACGAAGTTTGATTTCTGTCCAGCGGCGAGTTCCAGGTTGCCATCGAAGGTGCCAAGAGTGGCTTCGCTGTTGGCCTGGAAAACAAGACAGCATGCGAGACGGATTGTGTAATTTGCAGCAACTCAGCAAAGAGCACAACTTCGACTCACTTTAGCCAGTTTCAAGAGCTCATTCTGAGCAGCCGTCACGTTCTCGGGTTTGCCTTGCCAGGTTTGAATGACCGACGCCTGGAGGGCTCTGCCGAAGCTGAACGACAGCGCCCACGGCTTCTTCATCTTCGCCTTGTTGATGGCGTCCAGGTTCAGGGTGGCGTCCAGCTCAGACATACCGCCTGAGAGGAAGACAATACCAGGCACGGCGGCTGGAACGGTTCGTTGAAGGGTCTGGATCGTTGCCATGGCATTCTGCTCCTTCGTGTACTTCTGGCTACACGAGTGGCCAGCGGTCACCATGTTGGGTTTGAGCAGTGTGCCTTCGAGGAAGACGTGGTGGTCTGCTAGAGCCTTGTACTGGAAGGCCAGCACCTCTTCAGTGACCCTTTGCGCGACGTAGAGGTCGTGGTTTCCATCTGGCAGAACCTCCGGCTCGACAATTGGCACAATGCCATTCTAGGAAGTACGTATACACAAACACGCAAATCTAGCCTACTTGTTGGCAAATCACGGCGTAGCGCGCCAAAACGTTGGCGTTTTCCAACATCGCCAAGTAGGACGGTGTGTGCTCCTGGATTTTAAGAACACAACGCCACTTCGCGAAGTGACACCCGTCTTTCTTGTACTGCGCACAGCGTTCGCTCAGGCCGTCAAGACCCTGTGTTGTGCCTTCATTGTGAGTTCCGGCCAGAGGAACAACACCAGTGTCAACTTTGATGCCCGGAATGATTCCACGATCCTATTGACTTTAGCGGATTGAACGCACAGAACCTACCTGCAGCAGACGAACTAGTGGTGTACCATCGTTGGTCTTTTGGTAGACTGTGTCGTGAAACAGAATGACACCGGAAATGTACTTTGCCAGGCATGGGTCGGTGCTGAAGAGCAGTTGACGGTAATCTCGGCGGTTCTCCTCGGTGTTTTCTAGGTTTATGGACTTGAAACGCTTGCCGATGGTTGGTACACTCTCGTCAGCAGCTAGAATACCCTTACCAGGGCTGACAATCGCGTTGGCGATGTCACGAAGCTCCTTCAGCTTGGGCTCCGGCAAGTACTCGGCAAAGCGTCCCGCCATCTCAGCTTTGGTTGGTTTTTTTGGGTCGGCGAACGGTGGCTTTTGAATTACCCAATAAGTTATCGATCGCGCCATGTGCAAATCACGTGACTGCGCGAATGTCAGTGGAAATGTTTCGATTGGTCTAGCTAGTGCCATTTTGTAATTCTTGAAGATATTTTGACGTTTCGGACGGCAAACTTGTAAAACGCGAAAATCAAACATGTAGTTTTTGAAAGTTTATCAATTAATCACCTGCGCTTAATCGAGAAATTACTCAAAAATTGCAAAAATGTCAACTTATAGCTAAATTAACAAGGTAATTAGCCTTTAGTGGGAAAAAGTCATTGTTGGCCATTTTAATAAATGCTGATTCACGATTCCAAGATGCAGTAACGCTGAGGGTACTTGGGAAGCTTCATAAAATCAATTAATCATTCGCATGCAATTTAGATACTGTGGGGGAGCAAATTTTCGGAGTCAAAATTTCTTGGCCACTTCAAATTTTTCGACGTCCCAGCCCGACTTTACAAATGTTGAACACTCAAGCATACTTATTTGTAAATAAGTACCGTAATTTGTGCGAAATAATTTTTGACGACAGCACTACTGGTTGACAAAGTTCGGGGCAGTGTTTTGTTTGTGTCAGTTGACGGCACAAGTGCTCCACTTACGCACACTTTTCATAAATTAGGGTTTCAGTTCATCACGCTGTACAGTCATGCACTAAACCTCACTCAGTTCGTGAAAATCGATAGTTATTTTTTGTAAAAAAATATGCAAATCCCATATTCAAAATAAGGATGGGATTCTGTTACTAAGACAAGCAAAACGGGTCAACTTTGTTTCGAGAAACAACGCTTTTATTACTGGTCCTGATTGATGAAACAGGGGGAATACAGTTTTCTGTGTAGGCCATTTAAACAACCAGAGACAAGGGACTGGTTGACCTCGGCGTGATCCAATATGCCTGCGCCCTAATACGACATTACACTCATCTGTAGAATACCCGGGCCCTGGTACGAAGAAGACCGGCAAAACAGAACAGGCTCTATTGACCAATTACAAGCCAGAACCACACATCAGGAGCGGTTCATCCGAGCCCACCACGCTGGCCACGCCGCTCAATATATACTGCACCTCATTCGTGTCTTTCTCTGGTTGGCTGCCTATCTTCCTACAGAGAGACAGAGGATCGGCTGAGGCCAACGTGGTCCAATATGCCTCCGCCCTTATACGTCGCTACACATCTACTCCACGATTGGATGAATTTTCCCTTCCCCGAATTGGCCGATTCAATATCGTGTCAAAAACTCACATCAACTTTCACAAGTGAGCAGAATTATCGATTTGATCGGCAAGCGCGTGTGCAAAAATCGATAAACTCACAGTCAATCGATGTAACTCGATTTGCCGCAAAAAATCTTTTAAGATCAAACTTCCCCACACCTTTTTGTTGGCTTCCGACGACAAATTAGAAGCTAAAGTTAGTGGGAGGTTGAAAGTCCGGAATTTTGCTAAATCCCGGTCTATTTCATTACACGACTATCGTGCACTGAAATTTCCGTTCCCAAATACTATCACACCGGCGAGTTAATGCAAAGTTTGTCACAGCCGCTGACCTTGGAACAATGCAAACTCCCACGTACAGCCAAATTTGTGAAGGGTAAGTCGCTACCCTCCTATGCCACCAGAATGGCTCTAGTGAGTAGCACTGATTCACGTCCAGTAAAGGCGTCGTCTACCTCATTGACCTCCTTCTCAGCGTGTCCTAATCGATCTTGCAGCCCATTTCATTCATTTATTAATCGGCTATTTGTACTTTTTACGGGGTCACCCAGGCTGTATTGATTCACGGGCCTACTCAAACAGACACTCATTTTTATTCGTAGAACTATCTCTGGTTGACCTTCGCGTCTGTCATTTGTCTTGTTGATTTTCGGAGGTATAGAGGACAAGTGACCACCCAATCACGTTCAACTAGGTGGGATTATAGCCAGTACGCTAAACCTCCGTTTCCTCATATTGGCTGAACCGAACTGAGAACATGAAACTAAACCACGCAGCAGGAACTGCCACCAGGGTGGGGCAGGAGGTACCAGCTCATGTCTCGCACTCTAGTCCTAGGTTTATCGATCACGTCTGCACACCCCACGTCACCCTAAAGTCGGCTCATGCAAACCACCCACGGTTTATCGATCACGTCTGCACACTCCACCCTCCCCCCTGTCTGCTCTATCACCCAAGCGCTATTGATTAGGGCCGCTGTCAGACACCGTCGGCCTCCCCCTCCCAGTGCACGTCTACAACTTGCAAACAGACTCAAACTCGGCCGACTTGCCCGCATAAACTGTCACGCCTCCGCGTTCGCCACCACAGACAGTCAAACAAGAGAAGCCACTCATTCAATGCGAAACTCTATATATGTATATAAGGTATGTGTAGATAATTAAAGGCACTAGAGAAATAATGAATGAGTTGGCTATCGCGTGGTCGGCAAGGCCTCACCGCGTGATATTCTTCTTGGAAAACGACAGAAGGGCTGTTAGATAGAAAATCGGAGTGGGTGGGGGTTGGGAAGGGGAGCGGGGGTAAATACACAAATAAGAGGGGTCAAGGAATGCCAGATTGGGGTGTCACACACCGCGACTGCAGCAGGTGGTAGAAAAAAAAGGGTGCGCGTGGTGGGGGTGGGGGATCTGCGACGGTCGCGGTGGGTGAGGGGACGACGAAAGACTCGGACACACACAGACGGCACCGCACCGCACCGGGACTCGAGCGCAGGCCCCTACGGAGCCCCCAACGGGATGGGCTCGGAGGAGACCGGTTGCTGCTGCTGTTGCTGTGCATCCCCTCCTGTCCTGTTGTCGCCAGCGGCCGCGTCCTCGTCCGACTCCTAAAGCCAAGAAACAGGAGTTAGCCAGGGGCGTATAGATTCGACAATTATGCAGGGCCTATTAGGGAGAGTGATTCACAGCATCCTAGTACGTCCACCCAGGGATCTTCAAAAGGAAGTAGTCTAAACCGGTCGGGTTCAACGCCGAGAGAAGATCGCGTCAACTCAAACACAACGAGGCGCACACAGTTTTCAGCAAGATTAGTTAACTTTAAAAAAAATTAACTGTCAATCCACGGAGGCGTTCTGTGTGGTGAATATGCCGCGTGTGGGAGAACTCCCCATCCCAAGTTCAAGAGGGTCTACTGAGTCGCGCGAGCAACGTGAGGTGGTCGAGCGTTGTCATGCGGCAGTAGCAACAGTAATATGACTCGTCCGCTTCCTGGCCCAGTAAATGGTCTTTCCTGATCAATTTCTTCACTCAGTTTGTTCAATTTACGGCTGTAGCGCTCCGCAGGCACCGTCTGACGACCAGTTTCCAGTCCTGTGTCGGCGTCGATGTACTACTGGATCACCCGGGACTCACCCACGACTTTTATTTGTCATAGTTTTCCCCAAGAAGTCATTTTTTGTTTTACCGACGAGTAATCATTGATTGGCATGTGCTTGTACGTTGACCTCGGAGGCTGTGTTCGGCCAACACATGTGGGGGGACCCAACTTCCAAGTTGCTACATTTTTCCCGTTTAGTGGTGGAAACGCTTGAAAATGGCGGTTTGGTTAACTCCTAACTGAGCTGCAAGCTCTTGAAGCGTTTGCATTGAGTTTTCAGTCAGTAGAGCTGGCAATTCCGCATCTTCAAACTATCTTCTAAAACGTTTGTACCAATAACTACACGTTTCATGGGCGACACAACGTCGGCACCAAGAACACCGCAAATTGATTCCCGTGCTTTAGAATCATCGATTGTTCTGTTTATCAGTTGCCGTCGTAAATTCTGCTATTCTGAGGGGTTGCGTAACTCACATGGACTTGTCATTCGGTGTTCGGAAACCTTGTGCGCGATGCTTCCAAAATCACAGAGACCGCGAAATTACCTCATACGCCCAGTACGCGCCCTAATCACAAAATGAGTCATCGGTCCACTTCCAGTAAAACACATCCATAGACGGTCACAGCGTACCAGTAACGTGTTTTGTAGTAGTCATACTATAGGTAGACCACGCACACTTCGGAAGATGTGACGAAACAGACATCAACTCCACGTCTCGAAGCTACGGCTCAGAAAATCGATAATGGATCAGGGTGAACACCCCGACTTGATTTGTATCTTAAAATGTTCCGCGTTTCCTGCGAAAATCCGACCGCCACCATATTTGACATCCCCTCGAGGGCACCAGGCACTCGACTGACGGCTTTGTGTGGATTTTGTCGCGGAGTTTACGCCAAAACAACAGCCGAATGTCTATGATCTAAGCAACAGTCCTGCGAAATCCGGGGTTTCACAGGACTGATAATTCGGAAGCCACGCTTAAAGTTTTCCAACTGCCTTGGAAAAGCACAATCAGGAAAGTGCGTCACAAACAATCGCGCTGCAGCTCTAGAATGACTCAATGAGCTCATATGAGCTCACTCACGTACCACTTGGCAAACCACACATATGTTGCACAGAACACACGCATCTTGACTACTGTAGAGCCGCATCCTCACAAAAGAGAATCGCGCTCTCCCTCATTCACACAGGTGATGGCACCTGTGTGTCAAAGAAATCAACGCGCCCTGCATATAGAACTGCATGCACCTCAGGTATGTGATCGAAAAGCCTTTGATGTGGATGGACCGAAAGGCGATGTGATTTCGCGCTTGAAACCGACCTGAGTCGTTGTGTTTCCAGGGAGACTGAACAACAATTAACAGATGCTAAATTGACGTTTACCGTGAATCGTATTGATAAGCGCCTTAGGGACTAAGCGAGCGTAACCTGCGCGCTGAGTTCATCTTAAAAACACAACGGAGTAAAAACGCCTTTTAACGACACAAAACTGGACTCCGTATGACCGATCAGTGCAATAACAAGGTATGTGGGATTCAATACGACAACAAGTTACTTAGAAATCACCCACGAATCGGGGAGAGCAGAGTATAACCAAGAACTACGTGTAGGCACCCACGAAGAATGCTAGCGGCCCGCACAGAAAGACTTATCAGCGTTTTTGCACATGTCGTGAATAAGTGTGGAGTACAAAGCCAGTAGGTGAGGAAGACTGAGGCGTCATTCTTACTAAAGCATCACTAATAGGTGTAAGCGGTAGTCAGGACAAGAGAGTTAAGCTGAGTTGTTTGATAATAAACAATTCCGAGAAATACGTCGATACGCACGCAAAGAAACTGGGAAACTACGCTTCCGCATCGTAAAAAGGTCGATGTCTCAACCATAAAGCCACTTATTTTTAACAATTCCTGCATAACCACCCAGGTTACTTGCTAATTACGATAATGTTAACGACATTTCTATGTGTCGCCAACTGATTGAGCCAACAAGATCAAACGACGGCATTCACGATTGCGGATAATTTAGACACGATTGCTTCAAAACATTTTCGCATCAACAAGACATTGACCAGCTTCTAGAAACGTGCAGTTAATAGACGCACTTATGTTACAAACACTGCACAGCAATTGTGTCCATCAGTTGTAGAAAACAACCTTGGAACGAATGATACACTAACCTGGTAAAAGATATGTTGAAGGAAGAAAAACCTACTATTTGAATTTAACCAGGTTAACCTGTTACATAAACCTAGGGTTATCGATTACTGAATCTACTTTGCAGGCGATTTATTAACAAATTTGTTAGTCGATTGGCAAAAGAACCTAGCACCTAAAGCCCAATTTAGAAGTAAAATCCGTGTCCTGGCAACCTAGATAAAAGTACACTAAAAAGAATACAAAGAAAATAGAACTGTTAACTAATGTTTCTGCGGCATATTGAAAACAATAATTAAAAACACTTAAAGACAGGAATTCGATTAATGAACGATTATTTTCACTGATCACTGCACACAAAGCCTAGCACGAACAGCTTACATTATTTTGTCAAAAATGGATGACACTTACAGGCGGTATATCCATATACTCTTCGTAATCTTCGGGCATTTTTCGACAGCAGGCGCAACAGAAACAGCAACAAAAACAGCAGCAACAGCCCGTTAAGAAGAAACATGACAAAAAGAGGCACTAGAAAGCAAATATCACTATTAAATGATTCATTTAAGTACAAAAATAATAAATTTTAAAAAAATGTTACCTTCAGGCAAGGATTTGTTAAAGGTAGATACATCATGGCCGTCTCATCACCCAATTTCTCGCTGATATATATGCCATAAGACCCATATTTGTCGTATATTTGCTTTTTAGTGTCATCGGTTAATATCATGTTAGCACGATTTAGTTCAGCAAACTAAATTCATGAAAAAAAAATGAATTTACCTTCTCTCCTGCTTTTGGATCACCTGGATTTTTGTCTGGATGACAGCGAAGTGCCAACTACAAATATGAGCTCTGTAAAAACGGTATACCTTCCTATAAGCCTTCCTAATTTCCTCGGGTGTCGCATCTTTAGATATTCCAAGTAATTCGTACAAGGAATTCCCTTTCGTTCTAACAAAAGGCCTTAAAGCTACGCACACAGGAGACTTACGAGAGTTTCCTGGGGTCACGAACACTCGCACGGCTATGGCCGCTTGCTGCACCAGGACTTGCGGGGGGAGGAACTGACATCTACAGAAATACAGCAACTCTTTCGAAAGATCGCCAGGCGAACAGCTGTCCAAAACAAATTAAATCAACGTAAAATTAAGTGTTCATAATTTCGTACTTAAGTGGTTGAGTTCATCAAGACTAAAAAATTTAACAAGAATCACGTGAATATAAGTACTTTAATACCACTATAATGTTTCTGTCAGCATGTGGGAAAATGTGGAAATTTGAACATATTTTAGTAAACAACTTATTATTTCTAAAATTAAATTATTATTCGTTTTGATTATCTTACATTTTGATTCGATTAAACATTTGGCTGCATTAAAAAACACTAAAGACCCTTACTGTCATCCACAAAATAAAAGACCATTCTAGAGATTTAGGACGTCGCGACTCTATGATACTCTTGTCTTCCTTTTGGTTCCCTGAACACAAGCTAAGGGTCTTTTCGGGGGACTTTCCTTATTCTAGGCTAGAAATCAAGCGATTCAATAAGACACAGCAAATCCCACTTGTCTTGCCGACTTAAAAAATAAGATGTTTTTTTCTGCATTACGAATCAGGCATTCTGAACAGGAACACTACAATTGATTTTTGATCCATGCCACTTATTAAAGTTCGGATTTTAGTCAATTGGAGAAAAGGGTGAACAGGACAATGGATGCATATTACTAAACATTGTGCGTAATTTCGTGATCACATCCACTAATTAATATTGAAAAGTTTTAAAAACCACCAATTTGTTAATGAGTTTCCATTTGCCAGCCGGATATCTTTATCCGGAATGATTTCTCATTGCCTTTTGGTGAAAGTAATAATCAAGCCTTCGTCTCACTAGTTAGTCTTTTTTTTGGAATGGAAACAGAGATGGCAGCCAGAGCATCTCATCCTACCTTTCCGGCAGTAGAAATGACTTTGAAGCCGTGAACAGTTTTGCTAGTAAGCCGACCTTGCCCTTGATTTATTTATTATAGCGTAATCACAAGGTGTCTGCATTTTCATCAAATTTGGTAGCTCGAGAGAAATTACATAGCCTTTTGTGTCACATGGTGCAGCAGTGGAACTCATTGCATAGCCCTGCAAATTTGTTCGGATTATTGCGATTATTAAATGAATCTGAATTACGTGAAAATTCAATGTACTGGATTGGTTACTTTCGTCGGTTTGGTGTGTGATTGTTTTCTTCGAGTCTGCGTTTGCCTCAGGCCCTGTTCATGGCGTAAGCGATATTTGTGCCCATTTAGTGGTTGTATTAACTGAAAATATATTATTTAACAATTATTAACCTTTTCGACACAAGGTGACGGTGTTCTGTCTTGGAAAATCTCGCATATCTAGATTTATTTACTTGGCAATTTTGAGTTTTGGGAGCATTATTACCAAAAATTTCGTCTAATATTGACATTTTCTGCCACATGTGTTTCTATCGACCCTTGTATAATGTTTTCCAGCTCGAGTTCCAACTAGCCTTTCACCCATTTTTCTACGACTTATTATTTTCTGCTTCTTGCAGGTACGCTTGGCCATTGTTCTCTTAAGTCACAACGGGCGTTCAGCGTGCTAAGGCATCGAAAATAATTCAAATTGTTTTGCATGAGGTCCTAATGCTTTGTGGCACTATAGCGGTAATATTGACTATTAGTACGGGTTTTGTGAGTTTCATCGACATCACATCAAGGTAGTAATGCATTATTAAACTCGAGAATTTGTTCATATTAGTCTCTAATCAACACGTGTCCTGTGATTACTCGACTCAAGTGCATTAAAGTTATGCTGCATTAGGAACCATGTCAGTGCAATGTTAATCGATGGTTTAATAACCTCGTCCATTTCTTGTCACTTTGTGCCTAGATGTCTTCACCTCAGGAAGAACAGAATAGTGAAATTGAGGTGCTAGCCTCTATCTACGAGGGCAGTTTTCGTCAACTTTCTCCTAATCCACCTCATCACTTCGAGATTGACGTCAAAGGACATGCTACGGATAATCCGGAAACTGCGGTTACATGTACGCTCTTTTTCAAATATTCCCCCAAATACCCGTTGGAAGCTCCTCTTTTTGAGATCCGTCGTCCAATAGGACTGTCAGATGATCAAAACTTCGAACTTGTTATACTTATTTCCGACGTCATTCAGCGGTCAATTGGCACGGTGATGATCTTTGACATTGTCTCAGAGGTTCAGCAGAAGTTGGATGAATTCTCAGATGAAGCTATCAATCAGGTAAAGGCGCAAAAGGAGAAGAATGCACGCCTAAAGTCTCTGGCTGAAGCTGAGGCAGAAAAGCGAGTATTTTCGGGTACCCGTGTGACCGTGGAATCATTTAACAATTGGAATCGAAATTTTATGGCAGAAATGAAAGCAAAGAAAGAGGCCGAAGAAGAGAAGAACAAGAAGCTACCTGGCGGTCAGACTGCTGTCTCTGTGAAACGGCTAACTGGCCGTGAAATGTTCCTCCGTGATAACCAGTTTGATGATTCAGATCTGACATTCCTGGCACAGGAAGGAGGCGAGATTGTCGAGGTTGACGAGAAGCTCTTTGTTGATATTGGTGATATTGATCTTGATGATCTGGAGGACGATGAGTTGGAAGCCAAAGACCAACCCGCTGCTGCCACTACCTAGCGTTCAAGTACAGCATAAACTAGCTATTTTACCTTGCTTATACACTTGCAACTTAATTTAGCTCACAGGAAGACAGCTTTTGTATGTAAAGTTGATTCAAGATTATTTGAGACCTCTTCATCACGAAGACTTATTATTAGGTCAGTGGGATCAACTTTTGAGTTGACGGGGAATCATCGGCTTGTTATGAATGCAGCTTTGCCGGCCCAGCCTGTTTTGCGAAAACGGCTTAGCAAAATCACGTCAGTTTTGCCTAGATGTGTTTTTTTTTAAATACGGAAAGTGAGTCGAGCCTGGTCGGCTTGTGCTACTGCACAACAAATCGAGGGCAGAGGTGGTGGGGGCAGTGTTGTTCGTATTGTCGTGAGGCACCTCCACTTAAAAGTCAGCAGGTATCAAATTAACTTCGAGTTTGAAGGTGGCACAGATCCCAAGACACCACTGGGAGGCTATTATTGTAACTATCAAGCACTGCTGTTGGTATCAAGGCAGAGCTAGTCCACTTCGACAATATCCTGAATATGGCTAATTCCAACTGGGGATTGTAGCAATTTATGACTAGGACGTAGAGCCCCAATTCCTTGTGGGCTTCTGATGGTTCGTTTTCTACGGAATAGCGTTCATGTTTAACCAAGTTGGATGTGGCTGGATCGGGGCTTTGAGTGCGGTATTATTGAAGTGACGTACCAGCTTTTATTTAAGTTGTTCGGCAAGGCAGTTTCTCATTGTCAGGAATCGTGGTCCGATATCCCACGCACCGAAAGTGATCAAAGCGTTTACCTGATTATAGTTTGAGTGAGGCTTAGAGGACTCTGACACAGTCTTAATCCTAGGCAAAACTTCTGCATAACATTGACCGGTGCTAAAAGCTTCTTTGTCGGACCAATTTGGCGATCATGGAGGGCCTTTGTTAAAGACACTTAAAATTACTACAGTAAAGCAGCATTTTCTAGTAACGAGGATAGCAAGTGCGTTCTCACTTAATGTAAATTGGTGGGAAGGGGATGTACAAGCATTGTATCCTCCCCAAACAACTCAAGTAACAAATTAGCCAATGAGGACAGACGGTAACACGCTAGGGGGCAAGAACAAAGATATAACTCAGGTAAACCACAACAGCTTTGCATATGGCGGAAACGCAGGGCTTGACACCCCATAGATCCTATTCTAACCCGCTTCAGTCCAATCCATACAGCCACTACTAAACTTAAACGGATAATAACCTGTCCCAACATCACCAATTGGATTTTACACTAAAGCCCGCATAAAAAGATCAAAACAGGGCAGAGTGTACTTGTAAATATACAGCCGTAAAGAAACACAGAGAGAGAGAGAAACGCGTGTGATAGAAGTGGGTGCAATTGTGCGAATGTAGTCAAGTTAGTAAAACGCAAATGATCACTGTCAGTGATCCGAAACACTAAATCATCGTGCAACCACGCCATAACCACGCTGAAAGAGTTGGTCAGAAAAAAAAGAGAGAGATGAGCGATTGGTTCGGAAGCTGCCTGCACTGAGAGCGATGCCAAGGTGTGCCCAACGCGAACCCTCAGAGGTACGGGGTCATCCCCTGGTCTCGGTTGGTATCCTTCGGGCAGTAGAAAAACTCGATTTTCCAGAAACAAAACACAAACGATTAAAGGCGTCGAGAAAACTAACGTTCTTCTCAACTGCGAACCCAATTAGAAGCTTGGAGAGCCGGCACTAGTGAAACATCAAATTGATCGACTCGGAGTTTCGACTTTGTAAGTGTGGATTAGCAGGACAATTCGACGAGTCGGTAGAAAGACCTCACACTTTCGACTACACAACTGGTCGCATGAGCGGCAGGAGATTATTTGCATGACGTAGATGAAGAACAGGCAGGTGACTGTCCAGCTTGCTTATCATCAACGGAACGTGCGGCGGGTGGTGGCAGCAAAGGTTTGACTGTCGGATCAACTGTACATGCGCCATGTCCGATTTGGGTTGCCGTGTCTTCCAATTCATCCAGAACCCAAACGCCAAACCTCTTAAAGAGACCAAGATATTTCAGGTGATTATCAATTGCTGTGTATGAAACACTGAGCTTCTCAGCAATCTCCCGTACAGTTATTCGGCGATTAGATTTAATTAAATCTATGATTTTCTGATTATCGACTTCAGAAGGTCGACCGGAACGCCGCTTGTCCTTGAGAGAGAAATCACCAGAACGGAACTTTTTAAACCAATTCTGACACGTGTTTTCAGTAATGCAATCGGACCCATACACTTCACATATCGCCTTATGAGCTTCAGCAGCTTTCCTGCCTTTAATGAAATAAAACAGCAAAATAAAACGAAGACGCCTTTTTTTACTCTCCATGTGCAGTGTGTAGTGTGGTGTAGCGTGGTGTGGTGTGGCGTCGGATCAGGGCGCAGACATGTTGGACCACCTGGCCTCAGCCAATCCCGTGTCTCTCTGCGATC